>APFE030266596.1:252563-342901 GCA_000404065.3 Pinus taeda | reverse complement strand
AATTAGTGAATTAGTTAAACAAATTAATGAATTAATTAAACAAATTATTAAAAAAAAAATTACATAAAATTAATAAACATAATAATTAAATCAATAAATCATAAAATTAATTAATTAATTTATCCCTTTAACTTACTAATTAATTAGTATATTAATTAAACAAATTAATGAATTAATTAAACATATTATTTAAATAATTAATTTTATATAAAATTAATAAACATAATAATTAATTCAATAAATAATAAAATTAATTAATTAATTTATCCATTTAACTTATTAGTTAGCTAATTAATTAAACAAATTAATTTTATAAATGAAGAATAATATAAATAATTAAATAAATTAAAAACTAATTAGGAATAATGGCCGACCTAGTTTTCTTATATATATATATATATATATATATATATATATATAATATAGATTAGATAGATAGATATACCCTTAATATAGCTCAATGGAATACATCATTAATATCTCGAGAAATATCTATTTCCGCATCCTTTGATCATGGACCTCACTTGATCCAAGTCCTAAACTATAAACGTCATTCCCCTCTATCTAAAACCTATCGCTCACTATATGGATTCATTATTTACAAGATACAATAGAGCTAAATTCTCCTTCGTTAAAAGACAATTAAGCCATTTTAATTTTTAGGTTTAGCTATTTTCTTCTTTTTCTATATATAAATATAAATCTAATATTTCTAAATAGAATTGGGATCGCTAGTTAATATTTAACCAACCCATCAATTCAAAAATCATTGAAGAGATATTTTTGGAAATAATTAAGCCCCTAAAATATTTCATGATCTGGTTGACAATAAGCTTGGACTTACATAGGTACAGTGATGTGCGATTTAACGGTAGGTCTTCTCGGGCGAAGCCCAGGAGACCTAGGTTCTAATCTCACGGAGTACAGTGACCTGTTATGGTGGCGGCTAGAGGGGCGGACTCCCCTCCCGATGAGTCTGCTCTTGCTAAAATCATAGGATATTAGTATACCCGACTTACAGGTGGTTGGTTATACTCTTGGTGTTATAGTGGCAGCTATGAGGTTTGATCTTGGGTCTCCCCTGGATTATGCTTGATAGTTACCGATTCACCATGTGTTAAAACAAAAAAGCTTGGACTTACATAGAATTACCCCCACAGAAGAGATAATATTTGCGAAACCATATTAATATAAAGATGAGTTGTAAGTTCCACTTTCGCTTGTCCTTCAATAATTTCATCCACTTGTTCTTCAAAGTGACATTGTTTGCCCTAGAAAATGAAATAGAAACATTTCCAAAGATTGAAACCATTTACTTAAAACTCATAACACTCAAGATAAAGACATTTCACTTCAAAATCAATTACAGAATGTAACAAAGATATATTCTTCAAAATATTTACAGCTTCACTTTATTTTCTCCAAGAATATAGTACAACATTCCAGTTGTTCCTCAGCCATATTTTCCCTATGGTTCTTCATAAATAAAGCTAAAATGAAGCTACATGAACTCTAATCAAAACTAGTGATGGCTCAAATTTACGGCAGGGTCTGAAATTTTTTGTTGAACATGGTAACATTAAGGTCATGATATAATAATAAAAATCTAAATATGAGCCAAGGTAGCACCTCTTGAGGTCCCCTTTCACTGCAATAGATATTAAAATTTACAAAGGTTATTGCATAGACTCAAATTCACCAATGGTGCTAGAAAGTTGTCTTGGAAATGAACCTTGTTTAGATCTCATATAGTACATCCCATAAACCTCTAGATTAGGTTTTTTTACATAAATTGGTGTATATGGTTTATTCTCCATGGATAAATTTATGAATCATGCCAGCAAAGTCCATGAAGAGTAATAAGAAGATGTGAGTAAACATTTAAAGTAGAAATGGGACAAAAAAAAATTAAGTCATATATAGGATGTCCCCACCTTGAGTTAAATCTTAGTTAAGTCTGAGAAGCACAACAATAATTGATTCTAGGTGACTTTCTGCCAAGGGAAAAGTTATCATGTTAGCTTGGAAATTGTGGGATAGCAACTAAGAAACTAAAGAAAATGCTAGATATATTTTCACAAGTTCTAGAACCATATTTCCCTCCAATTTCCTAAAAAACAATAAGGATATAAAAAATTCCATTATATTCATAATTGAAGACCCACAAATAGAAATTGGGAACAAAATATGAGGTGGAATTAAATACTATGAGGAATTGAACAAAATATGTTGCTACCAAACCTAGCGGTTGAAGACAACTATGTTTTGGCGAAAGGATCTCTGTTAAAAAAATTAATTTCAACATCAAAAAAAATAATTATATGCTCAATAAATAGAAGACTCAAAATGTATAAATAACATGAGAAATGATCAAGTTCATCAGCATGCCATACAATCTTGATATTTTTATATTTCTTAACTGGAAATTAAGAAAATAATTTTCCATATGCCTGATTTCCTTTTATGAACATAGCAACAACATTCAATCAGTTATGGGTATACCTTTTAGGAAATGGTTATTTCATGTACTATCTATTTTGAAGTTATATTGGTTTCAATAGCCTTCAAATTGTATATCATATTTATTTTATGTGATTCTATCAACATGACCTTTACCAATATTCATGAAATTTTTGAATATAACAATATAAAATTTCTTCATCGCATTACAAAAATATGTGTAACATTACTAAAAAAAAAGAAAAAAGAAAAAAGAGAAACAAGATTATGTAAATTGAGAAACTCTTAGTTATCGATTACCATCTAGGAGGAATAAAAATCGCACTCATGCAATAGCAACCATAAAGGTTATTATAGTATAAGTATACAATGTATTGAAAGAAATGTCTCTATACAGGCACATATGCAACAAGTCTTCTCTAGAGTCTTTAAACATATGTCACTCACATAGGGAATGGAAATGAAAAGATAAATGGGTCTAGCATGTGTGGTTTAGAGGAGAATGTGTTATCTTTCATGCCTAGGTTCAAAACACTTTTGTGATATTCTTTTCATTCATGAGCTAATTTGGGTTAGTAAAGCAACAACAATCCCACTTTTCCTTAAATTATTGAGGATGAATTAAGTTGTTTCAAAATATTTAAGAATAGGCGGTTAGCTCTTTTGCTGTTTCCAATGTTGCAAATCCTTTTCTAGTTCTATGTGATATAAACTATATAAAATACTTAGATATTTGAATCTTTTACAAAAATATCACCCAAAATTTATATTTGGAATTTCAATAATTAGTAATATTCGCCAAGCTTCCAACTCTTCAAGATATGTCTAGATCCTTAAAATTTTCCCTAATGACAAGTGTCTCATTTGAGTTCTCCTAGGTGAGGAAATATAATATATGTGAATGTGCTTATTAGGGATGTCATCCATAATTGTGGGGAGTCATCCCTTATGTTTCGTCACAATAATTTCCTTAGAAACAAAAAAAATTATACACACAAACATATAGGAACATTACCCATACCTATGTTCCATCAGAACTCTTATTCAATGATATGATATGAACTATTCCATGTACTTAATACTCCCTAAAATATGTGACAAATCATAATTTTTCACCCTTTTTCTTTTTTTATTTGTCTTACTTACTTGATTTTCTCATTTTACTTATCCCTAGATTTTCCTTTGTAATCATCATCATAACATCTAAATTCAATCATACTTGAAATAATATTCATAACAAGAAAAATGCATAATTGTGATATAATACCTTTGTTTTTTAATAATTTAAACATAGATACAATAACTAAAATAGATGGTAAAGATATAAAAAGAATTCATAAAACATATAGATATTTTGAAAATGTGTTTTTCTCCAACATTTTTTCTTTCAAAACTTCACTCCTCCTTATATGATAAAATAACCTTGCTATTGTATAGTTCCCATAAACACAATGGGAGAGAATACACAGGAAGAAGGAAGAGGATAAAAAAAGGGAAGAAGAGGAAGAAGAAAGTGAAGAAGAAGTGGAAAATGAGGAAGGGAACGATGGATAAAAAAAGAGGAGGAGAGTGAGAAGAAGAAGAAGCGACAGACATTGAAGAAGAAGAAAAGGAGTAAAGAGCAATTGAAAAGAAAGAGGAGAATCAAGGAGGAGGAGGAAAAAAATTGAGGACAAATGAGAAGTTAGGAAAAGAGTCGAAGACTAAAAAGGATTTAAAGAAAGAAAAGGACAAGGTGTGCTTGGGTAAATGGAGGAAGAGGAAGGGGGAAGGGAGGGAAGTGGAAAATGGCTATGAGAAGAGGAGGACAAACAAGAATTTGATGACCAAGGAGGAGGAGGAAAAGGAGAAAGAGGAGGAGGAAGAATAGGATAGGACAAAGTGGAAGAGGAAGGAGGATTTTGGGAAAATGTGGAAGATGAATGATGATTTGGGGAGAAAGAGGAAAATAAAAAATGAGGAAGAGGAAGAAAGAGAAGAATATGAATGAGGAGTATGAAAACAAGATGAAGAGAGAGAAAAAAAGGAGAAAGGATAAGGAATGAGTATGAGATGGAGAAAAAGTGAAAGAGGAAGGAGGATTTGGGGGATGCAACGAGATAAGGAAGAGAAATACAATTCCCCTAAACCCCTACATTCTTTTCTATTATTTATTTAACTTAATCTAACTCTTTACTAGTAAAACCCTGCTTAAGAAAATCTACCCCTAAATTCAAACCTCCGAGACCCATATATTTGCAAATATTGTCTTAAAATTTCCAACCTTGCTCCAACCATACCTAAAATTCCAAAACAAGAGAAAAAGAAAAAGATCGAATATAACAAACTATAAAAATTAAATTAAAATATTTCATCAAAACTAAGCATCATAAGGAAATGTTACCTTCGATCTAATGCAAATCCAATAAATTCTACTGAATTGAAATGTTCTTTAGTGTATTCCAACAATGAGTCTCCATAAAATCTAAATTAAAAAATCATATTAAAATACAAAAATTAACTTAAAAATCACTTAAAACCAAAAATATATGAAAAAAATAAAACACCTTAACTTAACCTATTTATAATAGTTGTAAGTAAAATATATATATTTTTTACATTATTATTTTTTTATACTCTCCAAATTATTTAACACTATTTATATACATTTTATATTACTTGTATAAGTATTCTTCATTATTTATATGAATTATACATTTATCCTAATATATTTAATATCTTAACATTATACCATTATAATGATATTAATATCTCAACAATTGGTCTGTTCTTCCCAGTTTTATATGTATAAAATATGTTATGTGACATTTTCTTTTATATAGATGTAGATATATATTTTGTTATGTGCCATTTATTCTGCTCTACTCATAATCATGTGCAACAATAGGTTGCTTGTGGTGACTTCCTCTCCCGTATACGATTCTATTGGGTGATTCAACTAACAAAACAAACACAAAATCACAAGGGCCACTTTCACAAGATAAGATCATTAGACTTCGAACTAATGAGACCCTTCCTACCAATCCCCATATCGTTTGTGATTTGATTTATTAATCAATCTTCATCATCTCTATATACAAAACAAAATCATCTTGTTCGCTTCTCTTATGGGAAGCATGTGGTAATATGAAGTACAACAGTGGGCTTAAAGCTTTGTGACATGTGGATCATGAGTGCTACACGTACTCTATGAACCTTTAGAAACACCAAGGCAAACGAACATAAATAAAATAATCAAAATCTATATTTTTTAATTATAGATCGGTTAAACTGAATACAAAAGTGACTGGTTCATATTTAACTATCTCTTATATTTGACCCTATAAAAATTTATATGGCTATCCATATATCCATGTAGATTGGCAATCTCAATCATCAATACCATATTAATCTCACCCTTATTTTTATTATGATATATATATTTATATGGCTGAAGTGTTTAGTATTATGGGTGGATTTATTTTTTTAATTATTATTATTATGGATATAAATTTGGATAATATTGTAAATTTTATTACTTTAGAATGATTTTTGTTATAGATTTAAATAGATTTAATATTTAAATAAATGAATAAAAAAATAAAATTTATCATTTAAAAAATCAACCTAAATATTAAATAATAATAAATAATATATTCAAAATAAAACAAAAACCCCAAATAAAAAATATACCAAAGATAAAAAAAACAAAACATCTCATTAACTTTTTTTTATATGTTGTAGTACACTCATTTACATTTACAGTTCAGTATTTGTTAATTCATGTCCAGTTTATACTAAATTTTCGTCACATGATTCATTTAGACTTTCGCATTAGCTCATATATAATAGTAAAGACTTCAGCTTAGAATTGCAAAGTTAAAGAAAATGCAAATTTTTTTTTAAACGATAATTACTGAATAGATGCAGACTCAACATTTTTGGTTTCCAAACATTTCCTTAAGACCTTCTCTCATGAAATGATATAGGATGCTGTTTTCTCCATTGAAATAATAACACACTGTAACACATGGTGTGCCAGATGATGAAAACATTTCCATGTTAAAAGTACATCTTCTTTACGTATATATGTTACAGCTAGGTCTCTTCATATCTCGCTGTCAAATATACAGTCACAAGGTATACACTCTTAATAGGCCCTTGCAATTGATTAAATGCAACTGGCAGTATCCAAATTGCAAGTCTCAGAAATCTCTCCGTCAAATAACAAGGCTGGGCTTCCACAATCTCTGTTCATATAATCATCCCGCAGCTGGCTTGCATTCCAGGCCTCTTCGTACAATGCAAACTGTTGATAGTCTTCAAAATCGTCCTCAAAGTGCCAGTTTTCACCAAGAGATATGATACCCTGGTTCTCCGACAAGCCCTCCGATGTTTCGTTGGGAGATGGACAGACTTCGTACTTCAAGTCGCGAACGGGACTTGGGGGAATGCCGAGCTCGTCGTCTGAAGCCTCTAACAGATGACACAGATCGAACAGAGAGTCCGAATCTAGGGTTTGGCCTTCAGGCCCACTAGAAGTGTCAGAGGCCGCCGAATTATCCCCGGAGCCGGAGGGGGGATAAGAAGTGGAACATGTCGCCAAAATCTCTTCCTCCAGGCTTCTCATGACTCCCTCTAAGAGCTCTTCACTAGGAACGCATTCTTCTTCCTCGTCGTCTGCTAGGGTTTTGTCTAATTCCAGTAGATGAAGAAACTCGTCTGTTTCTTCGCCGTGGAACCGTTTCGCCTCCTGGACGTCAATGGCGTCCGTCTGAGCCTCGGGCTCACAGGCGCGTTTCTTGAACGTCTGGGACATGGTCGAGAGACAATTTCAATTTCTTCAATTGAAAAAACAAACCTCGACTGTAACAAAGTTCTTTCCTAGACAAGTAACAGAGCACATATGATCGCAGTGGGTAGTGGGGTTGGCTACATATAACTACACACAGTATCTAAACATTTTATGATATAAGGCAAAGGACGGGAAGCCTTATATATAAAATTTATGAGGATTTTGGCAGAAAGTGGAACTGTATGGCATTGCAACGGGAGAAAAATTTATCGGTATCGTGGCATATCACCGGCTGCGGGGATGGCTTCACTAGAAAAACTTAATAAGATCGTGGCATATCACTGACTGCAGGAATGGCTTCACTTTGCCAGCTCCCTGATCTCTATTTAAATAGAACTAGAATCTCATCATCACCTTAGAGGTTGATTTTTTAATTGTTCCAGAACAATTCAACATCACGGAACTTCAAGATATTTATCCCGAGTTTTATTCAACTAACCGAGCTAGGGTTAGGTTTAGGAGCGTGATTCAACATTAATTAAATATAATAGCTGAAAAGTCCCCACCTTATCTTTAAAGAATCCTTGGGAATTTTGAACCTGTGGTTTCCCGAGCTATGGTTAGGTGTAGGAGCGTGATTCAACATTCATTAAATATAATAACTGAAAAGACCCCACCTTATCTTTAAAATTTCCTTGGAGATTTTGAACTTGTGGTTTGCCGTTTGTGCTAATCTCGCCGTCCGTTATAATCCATGTTAAAATAAATTTATCTGGAATTTTCAAAGAAAGATCAGATCAATGACCGTGTAAGTTACTTTAAAAATTTTAATGGTCGCCCCACTGAAAGCGAACTTTGATAACGACTTTCCTCGCAACTTGCGCTGCAACTGTTTATGTCGCTAACGTGGAGTGTTGGAGAGCGATATTTTATATTGTATTTCAGTAGTGGAAAATTTGAGGCTATTTCCAGAGACGGCAACATCGTCGACAGTTCTTAAATATGTATATAATTTGATTTCGCCACCCGCTTTCCCTTACTCGAGTCATAATCAAAGTGAAGAAGACACGAATGCGCATTTTGGACCATATAATTATTGTACCTACTGGACTTGAAAGTCACTCCACGTTACTTTCATGATTGATTGATTAAACAAGGCAGAGGTGAATCAGTCAGGAATACATTTTAAACCAAAAAAATTCCACCGCTGGCGTACAAACCGGAACGAACAAAGTCAAGCCAAATAGCATTCCAGTGTTGGCAGGCTCACAGTCAAGCTTAGCGAGCAGACGCACGGATTATTGGGTAGTTGGACTAAACTAATCTTAAATTAACTCGAGGTTTTCCAACTGAAACAAAAGTTTTATTCAACTTTGGATGAATACGAATGTCGTTGTTTACCTAACTTACTATTTCGCTCAGAAAGTAATTTTTTTTAACAGGAATTAGGTTTTGTTTTGCAAAATATCTAATCATATAAGTTCAAATTTGTTTAATGGTGGAAATGAAATCAGTACCATAAAAAATTATGGGTGTCTAAATTCTTGAAATTTAAGTGTTGTAATCAAGATTTTCCAAAATTTCTCACAATTTTTTTTGTCAAAATAGAATTTTGACATCAGTACCATAAAAAATTATGGGTGTCCAAATTCTTGAAATTTAAGCGTTGTAACCAAGACTTTCCAAAATTTCTCACAAATTTTTTTGTCAAAATAGAATTTCCACTATTTTCAAAACAAAATCATGACCTAATATTAAAAGTTATTACGTGTCCAGGCTGCAATGTCCCCAAAAAAAAATTCATTTTCCACCATTTTCAGAGCAAAATCATTGCCTGGTCTTAGAGGGCATTGTCGATTAGGCCACAATTTCGCAATATAAACAAAAAAAATAAAAAACAATTTTCACGGAAATTGATCATTATTAAAATTTCAATCAAAATTCCAAATCCCGAAGAAAAGAAAAGTTCACTGCGTGATAAAATGATTTCGTCCGTATAATTACAACGACCACCCAATTCCGAAATCATATTTTCCGGACCAGGCTGCCAGAGTGCTGAACCCGGGTACGACCAATATATTCGCAGGCCCACCATTTCAGCACAACCAACAGCCTTGCCGTCAATGCCTGCCATCCTGTTACCTAAAATAAATCAGCAGCTGTGATTCCCCCGAAAGAGCGACTGTGGCGGGGCTACGCTCAACATCTCGTGACCATACATCACGACTAAATTTCAACCGTCTGATCGACGGCAAGGACGTGTCCTCGACGTTTCTGACCAGAATCTTGTCCGTGGGTAGCCATCGTAGCCTGGAATAAACAGACAGAGAACGTGAGGGGCGCGCATCATGTGACCGTGGGACAGAAGATGCTATCGCGTGGACTATATGTAACACGACTTATAGTAAGAGGAAACAGGATTTTACGTAAGAAGGACGCCGTGACTTGTGAGTTCTAATTAAAAGACATCTATGCCCCACTTCCTGGAAAGCCTCTGCCTATTACGTGTACCGAAAGACAATAATTATTTCGTCAACCAGTGGCGCATTGTTCAAAATAAGGATGCATGATTCTCGACATGTAAGTTTAACCGAAGCACATGTTTTTCTCGATAAAATTTGAAGTAGCGCATTTATCTGCAAACATGATGTTATTATTTAGGTTGATGTCGGCGTTGCAGTAGGCAAACTTGGTGGATATCTGTTTCAGAGTAGCCAAATTTATTGGAGTTGTCAGGCCACAATTTCAGTTGGACGGTGAATTTCTTGGCGAAAAATTATGGAATGAATTTTATGGGAGTTGTCTATAATGTGATTTTTTGGAGATTTCGGTGACAGAATATTGCGGAAGAAATTGAGATTAAACCTTGATTTGTTGCAGTTAAAATGGTTTTTTAACTGCATATTTGGATTCAGCACCTTGAAAAACCTCTAGGACGTTTTGATTGTGCAGAAATTAGCTATCAAACTTGCGATTCCAATAAATTGCTACTGAATTTTGACTGGAAAAACCCACCTGAAAGGCTTTCAAAAAATCGCATTATAGACAACTGTATTTTTATGCTAGGAGTATTTAATTTTTTTTTAATAACGAAAAATGGATTCAACATCAATAAAAATTTCAGTGACTCTTAAAATTAAGATTTTCAAAAATTTAATCTATATTAAGAAAAACCCTCTAATTTTTTCAAAACCACCGACAAAAAAAACCTATAACACCAGAAAAAAACTTTATACCTGAAAGCAGTAATTAAGGTTTTCAAAAATTCCCTCAAGATTTTAGACTACCCTAAATTTATTTATTATATTTCAAGGGGTTTGATAAATATCATTTAGTGGCCAATGTTCTTTAACTTGTAAAAGGTATGCCATTAGAAAGTGAAAATGTTAAATGTGGATTCGATCAACGTACTTTTAAAACTTCGTTGGGATATTTTTCTTAATGCAAATATTAATTTGAAAATGTTTGAAATATGGATTGGACTTGTACTATTTGAAAATTTTGTTGGGATAACATTTTTTTTAAAGGTTTATTAAGAATTTGACGTGATGCAGCTTGAGAAAATAAAAATACCATGGAGATTTGAATTTTGATGTGTACCGTTATGTATTAACCGGATTGTTAAACTCGTATGTCATTGTTTATGTTGTATGATATGTTCTTCTCGTGAAGCCTCAAGTTTACTCATATAGGTTAGTAGAATATATAGTATGTGTTTTTAAGACATTCGGCATTGTCTTTAGCCATATTGATGTTTAAAGAATCAAATTTATAGTATTTAATAGTTACGAAACTAGATTTTCATGTTTATTTTATAAATATATATTTAATATTTAAAAAAGTAAATTTTAAATATTTATCTAATTGTTGTAAATTTTATTGTATAATGGTGAGATTAAAGAAATTAAGTCTATTAAAAAATTATTTATTTATAGTTTACTGGAAAACAAAATAATAATAAAAAATATAAAAATAATATATTATAAAAATATATGTTAATAGATTTTATCAAATATTGATGGATACAACAATACTACTGAATACTAATAATACTACTAAATGTTACCACTAATTTATTACATACATATATGGTAAGGGTGATGTGAAAAATATATGAAATGAGCGTTATTTGATTTTTTTTTAGCGCGAGTTAGATTTTTGCGATTTTCTTCACTTATATGCAATGCATACATCTTTTTTTGGTTATACTTCACCATTCTGTTTTGAGTTTTTGAATAGGTTAAAATCAAAATTCATAGATTTTTTCCATGGTTATAAAGATGTTAAATTTTTATAATGGTTTTTCATAAAATTTAACTAAAATTTTTATTTCAATTTTAAAATTATTTAAAAATATATAGTATATATATAAAATATAATTATTGAGTTAAAGGTTTATTGAGTTAAAAAATTTATTCGACAACTCAATAAGAAAAAAATGTGTAATTTTGATTGTGCTCAAGAAATAAATACACGAAAAAATCTTTAATAAAAAATATATAGCATATAATAAAGAAATAAATAAATATATGTGTTGGGTTTATTTTAAATAAAGTATTATTAAAACACAATAATCTCATGCTGAATAGCCATACTAAAAAGATGTAAATATATTTCGCTCCAAACAACATTATCTTATATAAACTTATAGAGGAATAAAATAGGTCAAAAGATTATATATAATAACATTTTGAAAAAAATATACTTAAAACATTTCCAGAGCTATAGTAAACTTTAAATATGTGGAATTTTTTCTATACATTCAAAAATGTAATGTAAATTAATTTTCATTATTTACCTTATATTTTTTAATGTATAGAAAAAATTCAACATATTTAAAATTTACTATAGAGCTTGAAATGTTTTAAGTACATTTTTTTCAAATCCACCCGATCTTCTGTGTCCTTCCTTTTCTTTGTGTCCTTCCTTCTAAACTATACGAGTGGATCGCGAGCTTAGCCAAGGTGTAAGCTCCACCAACTGATAGTGTGGACTCTAGAGTTAGTGTCCAGACTAGAGGCATCATAAAATAATATTGTGCAAGTTGTGGACCATTGGCTCGAGTGGTTAACATGGCGGTTTATCACTGAGTTCGCAGTAGACATGATGGTGAGATATAGTGAAGCAAAACGACATTTTTTCAATGTTAGTATTAATTATATATATATATATAATATATATATATATATAAAAGGATCTAATTTATGAGGGTGTAAATATTTATGTAATTTGTACATTTTAAGACATTTGCATCTCAATATATTTGATTCCTCTAATTTTTTTTAATTGTGATTAAAATAGACTATATTAGATATATTTGAATCAAATTAATAAAAATTGATTTAAAATAATAAATATAAGTGTATTTCAAATAATTGCAATACTATTCCATTATGAAATAATACTGGAAGCACAATGTTATGCATGCATTTAGTTAGAGAAAAGAAATTATACTTCTTTGCACGAATAAAAAATAACCATTTATAAAATATAAGAGACTTTATAAAAGTAGAATCACGTTTTCATGGGTTATTATGAAAGTGTTGCATGTAAATTTTAATTAAAAATTTGTTATATTAGTGCTTTCACAGATTGAAAACCATAAAAAGGCCAATTTTATTTTATGTCCACCTGATGTCATGCAAAACTATGATTTTCAAAACTTTCATGTTGGTAAAATCAACAAATTTGTTTCATGAAAATGAAATCCCCTTCCTAAGAAAGGTCACTATTTAGAAATAATGTTAAAATCATGGAAAATTAATAAAAAATATCATATCTGTATGTAAAATCAACAAATTTGTTTCATGAAAATGAAATCCCCTTCCTGAGAAAGGTCACTATTTAGAAATAATGTTAAAATCATGGAAAATTAATAAAAAATATCATATCTGCATGGGTATATATTTTATTTTAAAAAACTAAAAATAGAATTTCACAATTTCATAATATTTGATTTGAGAGTTTACAATTCGAATTGAGTTTTTGATGCAAGAGCATTTGGAGTATAACTTTGGGAGTATGGTTATAGGTAAGTAAGAGAAAATTCAAAATGATAGAATAATGATAATGATATATGGGGAATAAAAGTTACAATGGGGAATAAAAGTTACAAGTATGAAGAAATGTGATGGAAAACAATTGATGAATCATATATGAGAAAATATTTTTTGGAGAATTGGTAGATACTATAGGAGATGGTTTACTTATTAAGGTTATTGTAATCATTTTATATGGATGGATTCTATTCAGGTTATGGTAACCATTTTATATGGATGGATAACTTCGTGATTTTGTAATGATTAATAGATAAATAATATGATGATATGTAGACTAATTCTTGAATTCTATCTATGAATAAGGCATGAGGAGGAATGAGTGAAAATAGGAATGAACATTTATTGAGAGATTCATGAAATGATCTAAGGAGATGTGTATAGATATATTGTGATAGTTGAGATTATTTTTATGGCCACTTATACTTATATAAGGAATCATTTGTGATGATGATGATGATGGTTAACGTCCACTGAGACCAAATTGGTCTATCGGACCTATACTTTCTTAGTTTCTAGTTGTCTGGCTCCTTGTCTTTCTTGGCGAGATTGGTGATGTAGCTTTCTTTTTCTTCTCTACAGTCTTCCAACTTTCTTTATCTTGCATCTCGTTCATCTCTTCTGGTTCTTGGGACATTGGTGTCTTAGCTTCGCGATCTATTGTGTTCGTCTTTTTGGAGATAGTCGGAGAAGAAGTTTGGTCTAGGAGATCTATTTTGTTGTTAAATGAAGATTTATTTTCCGCGTTATTCGAAACCGCATAACTGTCGATGCTTGAGGGGTTGTTAAGTTCACCTTTTTGTTGTTGGGCGGGGCTTTCCCCCTGTGCGTCTTGAAAATTGCTTCTATCTTGCCCGATTGCTTGTGATTCAGAGTTTTCTCGAGAGTATTCTTCTTGGATGATAGTGTAGTGTTCTTTTTGTGCTCCTTCCCACCATGTAGATCTGTGGTGATTTTTTCTAGCAGAGTTTTTCTGGGAAGTTTTTGGGCAATTTTTGGCAAGGTGGCCTGTCTCAAAGCAAGATCGACATCTGAAGAGGACACTTTCATAATCGAGTTTCTGGTTCCACACATAGTCTTTACTTGTTAGGTGTATTTCAGCTGGGAATCCGGCGTTGAAGTCCATTTCCACACATATGCGTGCATATGTGGTTCTGACATATTCCTCTGTTTCTGGGCATCTGCAGTAAAATTTCCCAATTGCATTTCCAATGGCTTCTAGCGAAGAGAGATTCCAGAGATGCAAGGGTAGGTTTGGCAATCTCACCCAAACTGGTGCTGAGGTTATGACTGCTGTTGAGGGATCGAATGATGGGTACCATGGCTTCATGAATAGGCCTGATTTATCCCAAAACCAAGGGCCGGAATCTAGAATACATTGTCTGCTTTCATGGTTTTCAAAATCTACTATAAAGAAACCCCTAGCACAGGGGTAGATATTAATTGCATCAGGAATTAGAGGTTTCCATACCTCTGAGATCCAACTGTGGAGAGCTGTCAGCTGTGGCCAAAAACCATTGAATCGGCATACTAGGGCACTTTCAGAGAACTTCAAAGCCTCATCGAGTGAAGCCTGGACCAGCTGGACAGTGGGAGCTGGGGCTTCACTAACAATATGGGCAGGAGCTTGCCCTGAGGCAGACAGAGAGCCAGCAGCTATTTTCGCAAAGCTGGGAGCCATCTAGAACTCAGAAGACCGGAGCGATGAGCCACCGCAGAACTCAGAAGACCGGAGCGATGAGCCACCGCAGAACTCAGAAGATCGCAAAACCCGAAGAGCGATGAGCGATCTGGACTTAAGAGCGATCTGAACTCAGAATACTCGAGCGATGAACCACCGCAGAACTCAGAAGACCGCAGAACCCGAAGAGCGATGAGCGATCTGGACTTAATATCCACAAAACAAATCTATGGCTGGAAGTCGTTAATATTAAAAGCATGGAATGAAGATATTCTTTATTTTTTTTTTTTTAAAGAATATCTGGAGCCACCGCAGAACTCAGAAGACCGGAGCGATGAGCCACCGCAGAACTCAGAAGACCGCAGAACTCAGAAGAACGGAGCGATCTGGAGCCACCGCAGATCTGATCCGCAGAAGAGAACCCGAAGAGAAGAGCGATGGGCGATATGAGACCGGAGCGATCTAGAGCAACCGCAGATCTGATCCGCAGAAGAGAACCCGAAGAGCGATGAGCGATCTGGAGCCACCGCAGCGATGAGCAATGAGCCACCGCAGAACTCAGAAGAGCGATGCCCTAGGTTTCTCGCTAGATGCCCTAGGTTTCTCGCTAATGCCGCACACAACAGAAGTTGGATCTTTTACTTCTGACTATATATATAATAATAGACACAACAACAAGTATAACTCTCAATTGTTCCAATACTCAAGTATTGACGAATTAATACAATTTTCCCCTTCTAAGGGTTATACGTAATATTCTCGGTGTCCCTTTCATTTTCCAAGTTTGCAATTAATTTGATAGGTATTTTTTAGCGATTTTCGTTAGGAAATATCAAAGTCATTGGCTGTGGCTGGCATATTTGTAATAAAATGTGTTTGATTTCTATTTGTGTTCTTAGATATTTAGTATAAAAAAATTCTATGAGATTTATTTTACTAAGGAATAATTTGCACTACGATTGAGAGTTATACTTGTTGTTGTGTCTATTATTATGTATATATCTTTGTTGAGGAGACTGTGGATACTTCCATGGAAGAGATGAAGATATGTGATAGAGAAGATCCTAATGTAAAAGAAAAATGTTATAATCAACAATAAAACCCTGCGATGGAGTTTTTAAGTCTATGGCAAAGTCAAAGCTAAATTTCTCAACAATACCAAATAAAATAGAAAGGGAAAAAACTAGAAGCAAAAGCTAATGGTTGCCATGGATATATATATAAGAGAGGCTCTATATTTAAATAATGGCATCCCCCTCATAAAAATATTTTCGATGTTCAATTCTTTGAATATGGCTTCGAATTAATGTGACAGAATCCTACTAGTCCTTGATTTAACTGATTGATGTGGTGCATCTATCCATTGCACCAATGGTTTATGGAAATAATCTTAATTATTACATGCATCATAACACTATGGTTCTCTTCCTATTTCCTCTATTTCATGTTTTTTCTTTCAACAACATATTCCTTGACTCTCTCAAAATAGGGATTGTCATGGTGATTATGCAAAAGATCAACATTGGCATTACGCTTGACCATATTATAAAGCATAGGATCAATATTCTTCCCTTAGTGCCTCTAATAGTTTCATATATCTTAAAGTCTACCTTGGTCTTGAAATATGATGTGTCCTTTATAAGAATAATCGTGTCAAGGGCTACTCCCATTCTGGAATATTGATCTAGGTGGATATTGATGAGCACCCAACTATTCCACTAGCTCAAAGTATAATTCCCATCTTGGTGGTTTTTCTACAATATTTTTGTGTCTTTAACTTCTTGAGCCATTTTGAATCCATAAATAACTTTCTTTGATGTCACAGGGGTTCGAGCAATAGATATAGACTCTAGTATGAGCCTAGTCAGAATGTGTGTTTCATAGTTATACCTTTCTAATGAGCTATTGAGCACACCAAATAAAGATGGTATGCAAAACCTATGTCCCAGGGAATTTCACATACTAACTAACTCCATCGAAGCCACAAAGCCTTTGGTTTTCCATCTCCTAAGGTTAGGCTTTTGGATGTTTAGGGTTTCCTAATTGTTGCATTATGTTAAAAAGGGACTTTCAACCTCATTGTAATGCACTCTAGAAAATGCCCATAACTATTAGATCTCTTCTTAGAGATAAGCTAACACCATTCAAGCGTGTTTGTTTCATTCTAAATTTTTATAGTTTTAGCTCATTCCATTTATTAATAGAAGTCAATTTTTATTGTATCTTTATGTCTTTTTTATAAATATTTATTTCATTTAATTCCCTTCTTAAATTCAAATTTGTGGTATTGGAGAAGTTTTCTCTTTATCTATTTTTTTATGTATGTCCCTAATGAGTTCGGGGTATAAGAGATTGGGACTCAAATTACTTGAGACTTTGAAAGAATTTCCTCACTACCCCTGACAACCTCCCATGGAAGAAGAAAGGAAATAAGAGGGAATATGAAATATTATTAAACTATTACTCAAGGAATCAATTGCACAACAAAGGAATGTGATGATGAATAATTTATCCTCTGATAGTCACCAATAAGCACCAAATATTCATCAAGAAACCACTTTGGAGGCACCACCCCCTTCAAGGTACAAATTAGCTTTAATATTCTTGTATTTGAAGGCTATATAGATGTCGATGCTCCAAAAACTTGGTTAAATATGCTAGAAGGGTATTTTTGTACCCACAATTGTTTTGATAGAGAAAAAATTACATTTTCACTCCTTAACATTGTCCCCCCATGTCAAGGATTGATGGGAGACTTGCCATGAGAAAAAGGCCATGGAGGAATCGATAATGATTATATTCATACCCATTTGGGGCTCCTTCAAGGATGTTATTAAGGAACAATATTGTCATGTTGGAATCTATGATGACTAGTACATGCAATGGACCGCACTACAACATGAGAGGGACCAAAAAATGGTAGCATTCACAAATATATTCCATATCCTTGTTAAACAAGATGGGTATCAAAGAATCCAAGTGACATTTTCTTCTCAAGTACCACCATGATCTACACAAATACATTCAAACAAAAATGGAGTTTCTACACATCTCCTCATTCTTAGTGGCATACTGATATTTTGTCAAAATCAAGCAAAAATTTAAATAGAGGAAGAAAGAGTTTGGATCTATGAATTATTCACAACTAAATTAGGGAAAATGTAGGCCCAACTGAAAAAACAAAGGACAAAAACATGATGGACCACCCTAGGACAAATTGACTAAGCTGCAAGTAAAGAACCGTAATTGGAAGATGAAGAAAGACATGTGAAGGTGGTGTCAGTTCCATAAGAACCATTGGAATAACTGATGAATGTCAATTAATATAATTTTTTATGGAAAGGCTAAAAACCTTAGAGTCAGGTGTAGTGAACCAACTCTGAATCAATCTGAATCAAATCTAGACAATGGGAAGTAGATCATTGATGTAAAACCTAGTGCCATTATTTCTACCATGAAGGTCCAACCAAGTGAACCTAAAGAAATGGAGGAAAGTGAGGTCCTTTTTTACTTGTAGATGTGGGTGAAGGGTGCTCCACTACATTTCATTATCAAGAGTGCAAGTCAAAGGAAGGTCATCAATTAGTTGGATTTTCCAATAACACCACACTTGTAGCTACACACCAGAGGGTTGCTATGTTAAGGGGGAGATTTATGTGTTAGCTAACAATGCCACCTACCCTATGACATCAACCCCTTTAAGGATGACATATCGTGTGATATTTACCCTCTTGAATTTTTTGATGTTCTTGTAGGCCAACCATACTTATGAAATTATCATGTTTTATATGGGCCTAGACCTTGTAGTACTATTTTTACTTGGGAAAAAAACTATATATGATATAACATGTAACTCTTTTTGTCACTATTTCTTTGATGTTTGTTAAGAAATGTGAGAAGGTCATCTCATAGACTGGAAATTTTTTCTTCTTCCTTAATTGTTCCCAAAATGAGTTGAAGGTCGCAGCTATGCCTATGGCCTCACATAGGGCCTTTACACATAACATAAGCAAGTCGACAAGGTCATCGAAGAATACAAAGGCATCTTATCATCACCCACAGGGGTAAATCTACACTGTTAAGTCAAGTATTTAATATATTTGATCCCTAGTTCACCTTTATGTAATGGGCCAATCCATCACAATTTCCTTCTAGAAAATGATAAAATCAAGTGCCAAATCCAAGAGCATCTCCAAAAAGGGAACAACTAACTAAGCTCCTCACCCTGCAGAAGCCCAATTGTATTTGCACAAAAGAAATATGGGACCTAGAGAATATGCATTAATTACAAGGTTGTTACCAAAATCACAATTAGGAACCAACACCCAATTCCCAAAATTGACGACCTTGTTAACTATCTCAAAGTGGCTACATACTTCATTAAGATTGATCTAAAGTTTGGCTACCAAAAAGTCCCAATAAAACATATTAAAGCATGGAAGACTAATTTTAAGTCTAGATAACTTCATTTTGAATAGCTGGTCATGCACTTTGTATTTACGAATGCCCAACAAACTTTCATGAAACTGATGAGTGATATCTTGTGGCCGTTCACTAATTATTTTTTGGTGGTATATTTGGATGCCATCCTCATATTCAACAAGAGTTGGGTAGAAAAATAGTATCATATTTAGTAGGTCCTTCACATTTTACGGAAACATAAGCTATATGCTAACTTGGGAAAATGATTCTCTTAGACACGAAAATGGTTCAGTACCTAGGTTACACTGTTGATGGGCATGGTGTTCATATGGATCCAAACAAGATTTAGGTCGTTCATGATTGGCTAGCCCCAACCAAACTAACTTAGCTTCAAAGTTTCTTAAGCCTTTCCAACTTCTATCGCATGTTCATCTTGGGAATCTCCCATATTGCATAGTCGCTTAACCAAGTGACCAAAGGTGGTGGAAAATAAGAATGTATGTGGGGAAGTTGCAACGTAAATCTTTGGTTGATCTTAAATACCACCTATGCTTAACCCTAGTGCTCTCCTTAGCCCATCTACAACCACATTTTGATTTTGAGATAAATTCTTTAGAGTATGTTGTAGGTGGATTTATTACTTAGAATGGTTATTTACTGACTTAATATAGAGAGACATTTTCAGATGTCATCTATAACTACCCCACCTGTAAAAAAGAAATGTATTCCATTAAACAAGGTTTCCACCAATGGAAGCATTACATTGTCAAGAAGAAGACAGTCATCCACAATGATCATCAACCTCTTTAGTTCATGTAGAAACAAGGAAAATTTAATAATGTTTTCCACTAAAAGTGTTCTACATACTTCTAATGAATTATTCTTTATATCAAATATAAGACAGGGAGCACCAATCATGTTGTTGATTTCCTCAGATGACCTCTAGTTGTAACACTAACCATGATGCTCCAATCTTGTAGACATGAGGCCTCTAGGTGGGCCCAACTCTGTGGATAAACTTTTATATTCAGGATGGATTGTAATTCCATCTAGTCAATCTTTGTGTTCCTTTAAAGAAGCATGCAAATATGTTTTCAGAAGCTCATTATAGTTGGATTATAAGACCCTTTGAATGGGAAACGAAAATGGACATGCTGTAAAATTATTTCTATTGCCAAAAAAATTGTTAGTATGTCAATAAGTATATTAGGTCTCGCATTTCCCACACCATTACCAAACCAACCATTAAGAAGAAAATCTTGTACACCCCTCTACCTACTCCCATGAAACATTGGGAATCCATCTTGATGGACTACAAGTTTGGTCTTCCTTCAACCAAGTAGGGAAATGTCAATGTCTTCATGGTTATCTATAAAATTTCTAAGATGGCCATTCTCTCAGTCTATAAGAAGAATATCATAGTAGAGGCCACTGCAAAGCTATTCTTTGAAAGGTCGTGGGTACATTTTTGGATACCAAAAACCATCAAATAAAATCAAGGTAGTAGGTTTCTAGGAACATTTTGGTTGATCATTTTGTCATTGTTAGATAAAAAGCTCACAAAATCCACTACCTTGCAACCCCAAATTTATGGTCACACAGAGGTCATCAACACGATGATCATGCATATCTTGCACACGTAAAAATCCAAGCATCCACACACATGGGATGAAAGTCTCCCCTATGTTCAAGACTACAAAAATAGAATCCTTGATACCTCAACTGGTCATAACCCTTTTCAAGTGTTCCTGGGGTTTCAACCATTGGGTCCTATTGAAGTAGAATTACCCATTTTGTCCACACAAGATAAATCTTTCCATCGTCACTCTAAGGCCAACAAAGCCATGAAATTTATTAAAAAAATTCAACATATCCATCAAAAAGTCCATGACTTTTTACAAAAATCCAATAATAAATACAAGTTGTCCCATCGATGTCACATAAATTTTAGGTGGGATATAAGGTTTCGTTGCATTTGTAGAAAGATCACCTTAGAGCACTCTATCAAAAGCTTCATCCAATTCTCTATGGACCTTACACCATCACCAATCATATGGGTAAGTATTACCCCCTTACTTGGCTTACACCTAGTGTCCAACGTGGACCTCCTTTTGTTGATACATCAAGGATAACAAAGTGGTTGACAATGATAGAGCTCAACCCCGAATGTAGGGAATAGAAAACCATTGATAAGATTGTCGACACAAAGGTTAATATCACTTTCCAATAAAGGATCAAACCTTATCAAGTTGTGAAAGAGGCGCATCTTCTGCACGAAGATAATTTCCTCACTTAAGGCCAAGTTTGATAGAAGTTTCCCCATATGGTGGGGGAACTCAATGCAATGGAGAGAATTTCATCCTAAGGGGGGATAATTTATCTAGGTGGATATTGATTTCCTCCCACCTATTCCACTAGCTCAAAGTGTAGTTACCCATCTTAGTACTTTTTCTACATTTTTCAGGTCTTGAGCTTCCAAGGCCATTTTGAGGCCCTAAACAAATTTCTTTTGATGTGGCAGGGGTTAGGTGATATCCATAGGTTGAGGCGTAGGACTAGTTAGAATGTGTACTTCATGGTAGACCTTCCCAATGGGATACCAAGTGTATGGAACAAATATGGTCTGCAAAAGTTATACCTTGAGAAGTTTATATACCGACTAACCCCATCAAGTCCATAAGACTTTTGGCATTCCAACTCCTAGGGTTAGGTTTTTGGATTTTTATGGTTTCGTCATTGCTACTTTATGTTAAGAAGGGCCTTTTGGAATAATTGTAATGCACTTTGGTGAATGCACATAGCCATCACGTCTCTTCTAAAAGACAAGCTGCTACCATTGGAGTGAGTTATCTTCATTCCACATTTTTACAATTTTAACACATTTCATTTATTAATAAAAGTCGACTTTTATTATATCTCTATGTTTTTATTATAAATTTATATTTCATTTCATTGCCTTCATACATCCAAATAATATATGGATTAGAAATAAGGTTAATGTATCTATTCTAGAAATACACATATGTGCAATGTTATGGCATGAAAGAATCTCAAGTGTTGAAAATGAGTTTATGTTAAACCGAGGAACTTTCTCTTCTGAAACCAAAACCATGTGGAACTGTTGTCCAAAATGATGAAATGAAGAACATTAATTTAAGAGCTCATCAATCTCTTCATCATAATCAAAATGGAGAAATGTCTATTAAAGGACCCCAAGTTATGAAAGGTTATCATGTTCTTGTCAAAAACTGATGAAGAGATGACATCATATAAAAATATTACAAGATATCTTATTGACAAATGGAGTTGACCTATTTTCTAAAAGAAAAATCAGTTCAAAGATATGTTTTTTTTTTACAAAGAGTGAATAATGTGCAAAAATGTCATGTTGACAATATGCTTGTAGCCCTTGGGCCTAATGGGAAGATCGTCATAATTTGTTGACACCTACATGGAAGAGGTTGATGAGATATTTTTCTCAAATGCCTGCAATAGAATCTATGTGCAAACACTTTCAAATATCATGCTTTGAAATTCCATAATTTGAAAAAACTTTGTCTATCCATCAAGAGTAACTTTGTTATTTGATTTTTGGAGCCATCATTTATGATGGAGGCCCAACCAATTATCAAAAGGAAGGAAACCAAAGGTGAAAATTTCTCAGACAATTTCATTGGTCATAAAGATATGTATGTGTTCGGTGGAGAGAAAACCAACTGTGAGAAGGATAAAGACGTAGATCGAAGGAAGATTCATCCAGTGATGATAGTGTGTTAGACTATAGGGAAGTGAGATGGATGTGAGCCATATGGTTTGGAGCTACCAAGCAACTAGGAGAAAACATTCTAGGAACAATGTTGAAGGTGCCTCTTGTTGGGTTGTGTTATATTCTTTCCACGACTAACCAACGTAGTGAACTGGGGGGTTAGAGGGGGGGTGGAGCCCCCCCTTTGTTGCGCCGATTACGTAGGGAGGGAAGCAGCCCCCCCTATTCGAGGGGTTTGAGGGGGCCGGGTAGCCCCCCTCTATGGGGTCTAGGGCAGCACTCCGGGAAAAAAAAATTTGGACCCTATATTAGGTTGGGCGAACCTACCTATGGTTTTCGGTCCACGGTTTTGGACGTGATGGTTTTCGGTCCGTGGTATTGGATGCTTTGGCATGTATAAATATGTATTGTAACATTGAAAAGAACATAATGAAAAATGAAGCTAGTAGTCCCGATTTTGGGATACAGGGGAAAATCTCTGTGCATATGCGTTTTATGTGTTATGCTCTCGCATTGGTTATTTTCTTTGTTTTAGAATTCGTATGCAGGTAATTTTTGTATAGGGTTAAAACCTACACCTCTCCAATCCATGCAATTCGGTGGATGTGACGATTAACAATGAAGAGATTTTTTTTATGGAAATATGTGCTCTTGTGAAAATGAAATATATTTAGATAATTTGCAAGTAACTAGAGTTTGATTCAATGGAATAATATACCTTAGTCATAATTCTCATATTTGTTCACTAGAATGATCTAGAAGAGAATCGTCTGGTAGAAGCACCTCAGTGAAACCAAACAAAGAGAGGTTGTAGTGCAAAGGTGGTCTTGGGAAAATAATATGACATATTACACATGGATTATCATCTCAAAATTCAAACGTTGGCATAATCGAGGGCTTAAATTCACCAAAATATTCCATGAAGATGAGGGTTGTGTTCATGTAGGTAGGATGGGCACTGTCCCATGCATATTTGGAGAATAGGAATTGGATGTTCAAGAAACTTTCAAAAAATTATGATAGTCAATGCCTTGTGCCTTGTTTTTTACAAGATTTATTCTACTGCTGTATAATTAGGGAGTAGTGTCAACGATGCAGGTGGTCCTACTGGTTAAGCTCTTAATATTTGAATAATTACATCTGGAATTTGCAACTTCATTTGAAGATTTAGTTTTACAAAGTACATGGAGATAACTATGTGCCTTGGTCTCCAACATAAATGTTGCAATTTTCCCTTATCAGTGAAAAATTGTGTGGTCCTTGTGAATATGGGGTTACTCATGTGATTCCCAATTAGCTCAGAACATGAAGGAACATATCCTGTAGTTCCATGGACTTCGGGTAGGAGAATGAATCACTAGAAATTTGGCCTCCATGGAGTGAACATCTAGTCATAGCCTCCAAGGTTTTTTCTCAATGGAAGATATGATTCTAGGTTGCTAAATAATTATAGTGGTAGTGGAAGTGACCCAATGGGAATGCAGTGATGGCCTTGAACAAATAATAAAATAATAGTTAAAATAATAAAATAAGAGTTATAAATTTTGAAGGGAAACAAATAAAACTACTTTTTATTGTATTTTGGCTTATCTCCTTATAGGTTTACTCAAATTTCAAGTGTAGACACTCATTGAATGTGGAATTAAGTTCCAAATCCAACAAGTACCCATTTTTCATACTTCTGAGAAGACCCGCATTGATGAAAATTAAAGATACATTAAAGATTGTGTTTAACACGGATTTTTAACGAATCTTGAATTTTTACTAATGTCGGACTTCTCAAAAGTATGTATAATTGGTACTCATTGGATGTGAAAATTAATTCCGCATCCAACAAATGTCTACATTTGGAATTTTCAAAAACCTAGAGGGAGATAAGCCAAAAATACAATTAAAAAACAGTTTTATTTATTTCCCTCCAAAATATTTACATGTATCTCTATTTAAATTGAAATCATTTTGATTGGTTTATATATTATGACATGGAAATTACATGAAAATTTCATGTCAACTTTTAGGAAGAAATTTCCTCTAATGAGTCACTCGTGACACATATGTGTGAATCCAATTTAGGCATGAAGAATGGAAAATATGTTTGTGAAGTTGTTGACAATGTTGGACCCGCAAACATGTCAGCGGATCTCCCCAGTAAGAAGTCCCAACTAGACGTTAGACCATTTTGAGTAGGAGTCCTAGTAGTAGGTAGTATGGTAGTGCCTTGACTACAGTAGCGCATAGAGGTAAGTATGATAACTTTGTCAGATGCAAGTGTCTGACCTTACAGTGAGTCAAGTGAGAAGCATAGGGGTTCTAACAAATAGATGGGAAAAGGAAGTGTGTCCCTTAAAATCATGTAATAGTACACAACTTGAAGGGAACACACGAGCAGAATGACATCACATGATGGAAGCAGAATAGTCCACAATCCAAAAGTGATGGGTTAGTACAAAAAGACTTCTTCAACAAGATTCATACAATTGCATACAAAATGGTTCATATAGAAATGAATAAGTGAAATAACATACATTGCTAAAGTAACCAGAATAGTCAAAGTATAATAGAAATATATGCATGAAAACGTGTGGTCTCAGTTATATATTATTAAGTGAAATTTCCATCCATACATACACCACTCATAGCGACTAGCCCCAATAGTGGAACATTACAATCAACACCGACTGCTCCTCCAAAGAGATGTACTCACTCTACGTTGTGGAGAGGCTAAGGCTTGTCATAATACTCTCCAAGCCTTCTCTAAGCAATGCCTAGCCAAAAGCTTGGATCCCAAAAGAATGTACTATGTGTTATGAGGTTGTATATATAGAAAATGGTGGGGTGACCCTTAACATTCCCCTTTGACTATTGGAATACCCTCATGACTCGTAACATTACATAGTTATTGTCCACATTCCACTAGTGACACTTGGAATTTCACTTACAACATATTTACATTAATACAATTTCCACATATACCCATGTTGAATGAAATGGCTTGAGTCAACCTAACAAGACAAAAAACATCACCCGGAGACTTGGGGAATGACCAACATGGTAACCTCCCCATGGTTGTCTTCGGCGATGACCTGATATGAAGCTTAGTACTGCGCTATCATGTCCCCATATTATTTTGTGATGTATTTATTGAAGCAGACTCTTGCCTCCATGGCTTCTGGGTATATGGTTTTGAAACCTCTATCCAACTCATCCTAAAGCATGCACATCACTATCATGAGTTTGGCTGGAACATTGATGTACTTATGCACGTTCTTTATGCTCAGCTGGAAGTCATCATTGGTGGCTTCATGCATCAACTGATTTATGTACCTGTTGACCTCTAGCATGACCTAGTTCTTCCTGATGGCTTGAGTGAGGGCTCTAATAGAAGGGATCATATGTGTCCTCCCTATGACATCTAGACTCTTGTACAATTGTCCATAGCAATCCTCAATGCTAGTGATGAGCGAAGGGAGCTACTCATAGTTTTGGATCAACATCCAAATTTGTGATTTGTCTAACTCTGCCTACAGCTTCATCATCTTATGCAAACAAAGCAGGGCCCCCTTATACCTCATTATCCATTCATGTGCATGCGCAATGGAAACATGGATGTCTTTGAGAGTTTGGGTTGTCTTTGTGCACTACTGCTCAAAACCGTATAGATGGGAAACCCCTTTGTGCATGGTCAAAACTCTTTTATACATGGTTGGCATGGTGGTCTCCAAAGTTGATATCTCCACAAGTATTTCTCTATTCATTTATGCCATAATGGATCCTATGGACTTCTATATTCTCTACCTAGTATCTTACAAGTCTTCCGACATCCGACCATTCTCTTCTATCAAGAAATTAACCATCGAAGTCATGGCTTCTACATAAGCTTGAAACGCCTTGGCCATGGTAGTTGGATGTCTTCTAGCATATGATACAATCACCCTTCCTCTATGTGCACAGGTGATGTGTGATCATCTAGGATCTAATTTATACGTGTTTGTAAAATCTTGTGTTGTGACTTATAGAATGACAAATTATACACATCCAACTCTGGATCATCATCAAGGAGAACAACCTGTCCTTGCTTACTTGGGACCGGTTTTGATTCTGGAGGTGGTGGAGACTGTTGCACGAACTTGAATGCTCTCAACATGAGATTAGTGTCTTGGTCTTGTGGCTCTTGTTTTGTCTCCATGTTCGTTGCCTCAACCATCTACTCAACCTACTGAGCAGACTCTTGAACTTGTACCTTCTCACCTTCTTCTTCATCTACTGGGTTGTCTATTATCTCAACCTGTATAGGTGAAATTTACTCTATTAGTGTGCCTTGTCTTTCCTCCTATTCATTTTTTTTCTTTTCTTCCCTTTCTCTCCTCCCAATCTCTTTCTTTTCCTTCAACTTCTTCTTTGTTTCGTGCAACTTCCTCTTTGCATCTTCCAACCTTTTCTTCTCTCTCTTCCTCCATTCTACTCTTGTTTTGCGTTGTCTCTTCTTTTCCTTTATGTCTAAAGCTACCTTCTCAACAAGAGGATCTTCTCTGAACTTGTAGCTTCGTTTTGCCTCCATGCTCTCAGCAATCTTCCTCTTTCCTTTGTCTTGCACCCGTTTTCTGATCACTGCTACTGTTGTTACTGCTTCTCGTGCTGCTAGTGCTTGCAATGCTACTTTCCATTTTACAACCATACTAATTGGTTGATTGAGCCCAGAGGAGTTGTAGAAATACCTCCAAGGATCTTTCTTTGGCCAGTGGCACACCCTCTGGGTCCATGGATAATACACACTTTCATGGTGGCTCTTATATGTGTATTGGGGATCATATGGATTGAAACTCTTGGTGCTGAACCCAAAATTCTTCAACTCCTCGACCTCAAAATCTTTATCCTTCAAGGTACATATATCATACAACCCAATCCGGAAAGCAGGAGTAGGCCATGATGCCTTCTTCCTCATATGTAGTCCTACTAATAACCCTCTAGAGATGTGGTATGAAACCTCTTGCATGACTAAATTGTCTGTGGAAAAACTCGGTAGCTCATGCGGATGCTTCTCACCACCTAAAGCCTTATGGACACTTGCCTTAGTATTAATCTTAAATTTCAAGACGTTAGTATTCTCGCCTACCTAGAATGGTCTCCCTATGCTTTTCCATATTGGGTTCGCATCACATTTCAGGCCCAAGTGGTAAGTTTTCCACAAGACAGGGGTGAAAGTTAGAACTGCTAGTGGTAAAGGCTATGGGACAGACTCTAAATTTAGCTCATATTTCACCAAAAAAGTAAGTTTTCAAAAAGGAAAAACAAAAAATGAATGAAGTAATTCAATCTATATAAAAAGATCTAGTATGCACATGTGGGGTTTCGTTCCTGATCTCATATTCTTTCACTCTCATTCTTGACTGGAACACCGCTTACCCAAGTTACAGGGATTGCTTCATTCTGGTTGGATAGACTTCGTGGAGGAGAAATTACAACTTTGAAAGGATATTTTTCTCGATCATCCTCTTGAATAACTTTATTTGTTCGTCATTTTAAGGGTGGAAGGCATGCCAAACATCCTTATGAAGTTGCCACGTGGTGAGTCATATGAATCTGCAATGTTAAGAAATGCCTACATCACTTCTTGGAACATGAAGATGGATCTTGTTCAAATCTAATCCTATACAATAGGGTGATGAAGTGGTCATACATCCTCACCATGACTCCTCTATATCTTCACTCAGAGAGAAACTTGCAATAGATGTTCACAGCATCCTCTGATGATTTCCATGTGCAGCCAATGCCATGGAACTACCTCTAGGCATCAATTTCATAAAGCAGGTACGTAGGCATAAAATATTTCTTTCTCATCCTGAGGCATACTTAGGGCACTAGACACATGCACTTTTAGCTAAAGAACCAACATGTTAGACCAGTTGAGTGGCCTTTCTTCATTTTCCAACTACTCTAACATAATCACCCAACTCTACGGGAAGGTCTCCACACTCTCTTAGTCATACAAGCAGGCATGCAAAGATGACCAAGAGTTGGTAAGCCTTCCTAAGTGGCATTGTCTTGTAGATTTGGTTGGGTGTCTATCTGAACTTCGATAGATCTTTTACCCAACCATTCATGATGTCCCTAGTGTTCATATTGTTGTTGGGAGTGTAGAATAGTGAATCCATGTAGTTCCCCGACTATGGAAAGTGATACATAAGATGGTCATTTTCCATCCTGAAGGTGGCAAGTTATGTCCCACTAGTACCACCCAATGTCATCGTCTCAGTATCGGTATGTGACACAATCCAGTGAATGATATTCGAGCATGCGAAGGCAAGGTACTTGCATTCAACCTTGTACAAGCTAACTTGTGAATGTTGACATAGACTTGCCAATATTCCTAATATTCCTTGAAATTTCCTACAAATATGTCCTTTATATTTTGCCATGTAATCTTCATGTCCTTCTCTACGAACAATTGCATGTCTGTAGAGACTAGAAAGTTCATTGGCACTTGTTTAACCATATATCCTGTCATGCTCTCTACAGTATCCTTTGATCTAGCTCTCTTGGAAACCTTACTTCTTGTACTGCGGAGAAGCAACTGAATAACTGTTGTACCTAATGACAGAGTGTACACTCACAACAAGCAAATGTCAGCATAAAACACAAAGAACTTCAAGGATTGATTATGTAGCAAACTGGGCAACTACTGGGAAATATTGCACAGTTATGACTCTCACAGGTGTGAGAATATTAGTTGGATCTGTGCATGATGCGGTCCCAGCTGTCAGTGATAGGTACTAATGACTCAAACTACACAAAGAGCGGCCCAATGTGGCTTGTTGCAAATAACAACTGTGCAATTCATAGTTTAGTCTGGGTTGATTCTGGTTGGGACTGTACCTTGTGCAATCCCATTGGGCAAGACCGGGGACTATCTCCTAGAACTACATAAAGCATAGCTAGAGCTAGTGACTTGCATCCTCTGCACAATTCCTAGAGCAAAGACAGATCCTTGAGTTCAAGAAATGCACAATGCATGCGAGGAAGAGCTAGATCTGAGCCAACCATCCCTTATATGCTCAAGGGTGACTTCAAAATGAGTAGATCTAAATGCATGAGTGAAGGATGGTGTAGATCTTAGTGAATGGTCACACATGAAATCAAAGCAAGTGAATAAATCAGTCAAATGGATGAAAAATGCAGCTTGTGGGGAGAGTCACTGTTATGGCAACTGTTAGTAAAAAAATGGGGTTATGCATGTGATGGTTAAGAAAGGAAATGGAAAACTTAACAAAAAAAATTCTACAAGTTAAAACAAACTAAATTGTCAGTGGTTGCTCAGTAAAATATTAAAAATAACACTCACACAAGCCAAGGAAACAAAAGTGACAAAAAAAGCAGCAAAAGACTTGAAAAAAAACCTTACTTGGAAAATTTGTGTCGATCGTGCCAAAGGTTGCTAGATGACTTGGGAATGCCAGAGCTCCAATATTAAGTGTGAAAATGAGCTCTAGCAGTGTCCATTAAATAGATTTGATCAATTTAAGGTTTATGATGCGCATGCCAAATATATAGGAAAAGGTGAGAAGTGGCAAAAGTTTTCTAAAATTAACTCAAGTGTAACTCTCACTGCTAAAAACAAATCCATATTTTTCAGGGATGTTTTCTTATTTTTTTTTTTTTTATTTTCAGGAAAGGATGTCATGCATGCATGGATATATTTCACAATTCTTGAGAGAACCAAGCAACCTGCTGATGCGTGCATCGGGAAATATTTGAGGGAATGCTTCTACTAAATTCCTAGGCTGAGTGGCTCTTATTGCCTCTCATGACCTATGCAATTTCCCAACTTAAGATAAGCCTTTAGATGGGTCTGTGCATTTCTAGAGATGAAGCTCACTGTTGGGCAGATTCGTACAATTATTGAGAGAAAATCTCACTGTTGGGTTGTTTTGTGTAATTCCTGAGAGCAAGGTTGGCTTCCCTCTAAGACTGTGTAGTTTTCCAAGGTAGTGCAAGAACCAGATGCAAACATGTCAAAGGGTTCAGCTTGGGGTTAGATAACAATGAAAGTAATTGAACACAAGCTGTAAAATGAAAGATTAATTCAAATGAAAGCACTGGTAACTGAGCAGTGCAAGAAAGGTTGTTAAGAATTAAAGAAGGATGCTCGAAAACTAAGTGAAGGAAAATTTTGGAGGGTGGTTGTAGCTGCTACAACATTGGTGACGCACTGGTAGAACTCGAGCTCTCAGTATGGACCTTCTCTTGTGTAAATATAGTCTAACGCCTCAGAAAGTATTGTTTGATTCTTTGATCGTCATGGCTTCCTCACTAGCTTGAGTTAAAGATATATTCCCTGCCATTCTCTTGATCATTTAACACACGTACCAAGCCAAGTCAACCGAGTTATGTCGATTGGGGATGAGGGGTATATTGATGCACTAGTAATGTAGATTTTCATAGTTTAAGTTTCATATCTGGTGTTGCTCCACTTCCAGTAGGCTTGGTTAGTATGGCAACAGAGTCACTTCTAGAACACAAGCATCACTCTAATACCAACAAGCCTAGAAAGTACCCCATCGGAGTTACATTCTTTACCTCTCTGCACAAGAATCCTTTCTCTTCTTTCACATTATTTTTTCTTTTCTTTTTTCATTTTTTTTATTTTGTGAGAACTATGGATAGGGACTTATTTATTTCATGAGGCAGAAGAGGGATCCTAACTTATTGAGAGTAGAAGAGGATGTCCCTTCAGATAATATGTTATACATAACTCTAACATACTTATCAAGGTTTCCCCCCTCACCTTACTCTACTTGATTGAGTTGACAAGGGTTAACTAAATATAGAAAGATAGATTAGAGTAGGTGTTACTAGTTAAAAGTGCAAACGTTGTGTCTTCATCTAGACTCACTCTGAACATAATGTATTTTCCAACAGGGTATAATTGACTGTCAGGACACAAGATCTTCATAAAGAGAGTGGATAACATATAAAAAAATGTTGGTAGCTATACAAGTCCTCTTGTACTTCACCCTGCTTTTCTTAAGAGCCAAACATGGTTTCATGTGAAGCTAAACCTACCGGTGCGAATCAAACAAACAAATAAGCAAGCAAAAGACAAAGGTAAAATGAAAGAAAAATAAGTAAGTAAAGCAAATCATGAAAGAAAAGAAAACACTACTCCTACTCCTATGCTAAACAATGCATAGGCCTCCTCATGTGAAGTGATATTTCCAATGCATCCACTAGCACATTGGTTGGCCCATGTTGGTGAAGGCGTGGTTGAAAAGAAATATATATTCACATAAACCAACAAACAATAAAGATAAAACAATGAAGATCAACATGCTCAAAGTTTAAATGCATCCACCGAAAAGAAAAGAGAAAAAGTGCAAGATAAACACTCTATGGATATACCATGGTGTTGTTTCAAATTGTGTGCAGATGAAAAACATCCACAATCTCTTGATTTGGATAGACGATCAAACATATAGAAAGAATAAAACTTTCACTTTGCAACATGACTTTCTACATATGATTCCTCCAATGCATGAGTGATCGGATCGTGTGATCCTGGTTGAGGAAGTGAAATCTATGGATCATACTGATTTTCAATGCACATGAGAGAGTGATGATGAGCTTGGGATGTTTCAAAATATTTCTGATTAGGAGTGGAATTGACCTTAAGAGAGCAAGAACCTAATATAACCATTAGCTTGGGTTGAAATGCTTCGACAACTTGAGTGCTTTCCGCTTCATCGGTGGGTATATAATAAAATACCGGTGGCTTGAAAAGATCAACAAGAAGTGAATGACATGGTGATCAAATGAAGGAGTGAAGAGATCATGACAACCAAAATCAAAAAAATTTGAGATGTACATCAACATCCTCATGATCTGACGAATCATATAGAGAGGTTGATGAGAAACAAAAAATTCCACCCCCTAAATTTTCAGAAATGAAAGATGACAAATTGAGTGGATTCAGAAAGAAATATTTGTCCTTACCACAATCAAATGATAGACTAACATCCTACTCTTCCTGTGAATGTTTGGAAATAGAAATATCTGGGAATGAATTTTCAAAAGACAAATCAGAAAGGGCAGGATCACAGAAAATGTCAGGACAAAGCGGACGAGGTGCAGACAGAATGAGGTCATACTTCACCGCAAGTTCCTCTTCATATTCCCACATATACTACTCACATATGAAAACATAGATTGGCTTCTCAACACTGACTATGTCGAAAACTTGATCCTCGTGAACATCACATGTAGAGTGATGAGCCGTAGTATTGCAACAAGAATGTTGCAACTACCAACACTACCAACTTTAATTATCAACCCATGGTTTGTACAAACATAATAGGTATCCACACTATATGTGTAGTATACAATGTGTCCTTTCTTCATTGTCATGTTGCAATGGAGGGAATGTAATGAAATCATATCCTAGACTAATTACAGAAATGGAAATGCTCGAAATGGAAATGATAATCTATTACAGGAAAGAAAATACAAGGAAATCAAACCTATTCTAATTGCATAAATAAAATATAATGAAATAAACATCAATCATTACATTTCAAAGAATTCAGATCCATTGACAGATTTCATTGGATGTGGCAATAAAGAAAATCATCATTGTATTATCCATTTCATAAATATGTCTATTAACCCAAATTATTGAGATGCCTTATAAGGGTAAAAGGAAAGTCCCAAGTGGTCTTTAGTACTTCCTAATCATTTATTTAGAGTCTATGACTGATGATTCAACCGTAATGGATGAAAACCAACTTTTTTGAGAAAATCTAGGCAAGTATATACATCCTGGAAGAGTGCTATAGGAAGTTATAGGTGCTGCTAAAGGAAGTTGCATATTTTCTACAGGAATTTACACCGAATGACAAATAAAATAAAATAAAAATTGGATGGGACAAAAAATTTTATTGACTACGATCACTTAGGTCTCCATTCTAAGTGGAATCACTGAAAAATACTATTGTTAACACATGCTAAAAAATAGTAGAAAATTACTAGTCTAAAATCTAGAAATTCGAGAACTAGTGAGCTAGTTAATCTGTCAAATGCCTATCCTAATCAAGTGAAAACGTAATGGGGCAATGTTTTTGTTAGCTGGAAGGGTTTTTTGATATAATTCAAGTGGAATCAACTTGATTGAAGCTCGTTATCATATTATAAAAAATAGCGAAACATTACTACTATTTGCGACAAGGGACTTCTAGAAATTTTGATATGGGAATAAGAAAACTAATCCAAGTATCTCAATGATTACTATGACCTTCCAAATCTGTTACATGGATGAAATCATGCTTATTATCCTACAAAATAGCTTACTTCAACCATTTAACCCAATCCTACAACAAGAAATTATTAATACTAAATGCAGAAATAGAGAAAAACAACAACAAGAGATGGATGTGAATAAGAAGTAAAAGGAAGAAAACTCAATGATACAAATGGCCAAGTAAAATTAGAGTCCTATGAAGGATAACAAGATTTAGAAGCTAAACATGGCACCAATCTTCATTATTTCCATCAATACAATTACATCCCTACGAGAAATGAAAGTGTAGCTGCAAAAATACGAGTTCTCTCCACAAGAATACTAATAAAAATACACCCCTAGAGGAAAATTCGACTTGGTACTTATATAAAATTATTAGGAAGCATTCCTCATGAAAGGAGGAGGCCTTCCCCTCCAAAAACCCTCAAATAGTGGATCTGGTTCCCAACACTAGGAATCTGCATTAAATGATAGGGGACACACTCCTGGATTTTCTCAATCATTGGAGCTCCAAAATTTGTGTATGATTTCATGATATATTATTGATTTATTATTCAATATTGATCCTCATGTAGTAGGGATCAAGTCCATAAATTATCTCTTCCTCCAAATCTTCATAATGTGCCCAATATTCTCACAATATGCCATAAAAATAAATAATATTAGGCACAAATATGCAATTATCCATAAACCTTCTTAATGAACACACTAAATTTTAAAATACATTATATAATTCAAAAAGAGAGGTTTAATGTGTTGAAGGATGCTTAGATGGGCCTTAATTTATGTCTAATTTAGAGGCCCACCATACCCCCTGCTGAAAGTGTTGCTCATCCTATGAGAAACTTAGTGACCTCATTGTGCCTCATTAATGGCCTCGGTGGCCTCTCTCTTTCATATTCCTACCTTTTTCCCCTTATGTAATATGGGTTCTTGAATATTTTTCAGTTTGGCAAGGTCTTCCACATCCTTTTCCAATCTCCTATTACCATTTCCCACCATTTGGACACCTTTGAGACCTTCAAAACGCCCTTAGAAAAGTTCTTGTAGAAACACAGAGCATCTCATGACAAACTTGTAGCACATGAAAACATCTATCAAATATTGACAAAAATTGCACCCCATGCTTAATTTTTTCCTCTTAGCTTTCTCTAACATCTTCTAGGCCTTGGAAAAAAACTAGAAAAATATTAGAGACCTCTTCGAAAGCCTCTTTTCATCACTGCTGTTTTAATTCTGTTTTGATGGTGAATGCCTTCTTTCCTTTTTTTGTCTTCTTCTTCTCTTTTGTGGCCTAGATGATTTCCTAATGGGCTTTGGATTTCTCTGTTTTGATTAGGTCTCTATTAGGCACTACTATTTTGGTTTTTATAAAATTTTGTTCCTTTCTTCCTTCTTCCTCCTTGAGTTTTACTTTTGGCTAATTTCCCTCTTCTCCATATTCTTTTTCTTCTTCATTAGCTTATTCTTCCCCTTCTTCTTGGTTGTGGTCTTTCTATGGTTAGATCGACCCCCGATAGCATTCAATACAAATTTCCAATGTTGGCAAGGCAATTGTCTATTTCTACTAGAATTTTAAGATATTCCTTTGTAATGAGGGTTTTATGACAAAGGAAAAAAGAACAACTTTCTCATATTTCCTAGAGGAAGGCTGATTTCATGCTCACTCAAAAATAATTGCAATTCCCCTTCTTATCAGGCTCAATTCAAAGGAAACATCGATATTTCATTTTATTGTTTTGTAAAAATTTATGAAAAGCTTCCCATAGGTTGTACTATTAAAAAATTAAAAATTTTTGCAGGCTTCTTGTTCACATATGGAAAGTAGAAATATGTATTTACCCTTTCTTTGGGTGTTGTCCTTTGAATCCTAGGGTTTGGGAGTAAAATTCCTCAAAATTGGGGTCTTTTGCAACAATTTTTTCCTTCCTGTAGCATCTCCCTTTTTCGTGTAGCACATAGTCTATCTTTCCTGTAGTAGCCATGTTTCTCCTATAGGAGCTCTATTTTCTCTTGTAGCAGCATTGGATCCTCTTGTCGCTGGTCAGTCTTGGCCCCCCAGGTGTCTAACTTTCTCTATGAGGCTTTGGTTGCTTCCCCTTATCTTGGAGGAGGTTATTCCTTCAATCTACTCCTTATTTCCCTTTAATTATTCCTTTTATTGACAGGTCGATTGCTTAATTGTGATTACAGTTGCTAAGTGAGGTTGAGGCTTCTGACCCATTCTTAGCTCATAAAACCTCATCTCTCATGCATTGACAACACATTTCTAGCTATAATATGCTCAAGAGAAGATAACAATATTTCATACCTGTACCTACCTTATGGTTGCTAGAGAGGCATGGATAGTGCTATTGAGTTGCCGATAGATCCATGCTTCTATGGAGGTGATAATTTCCTTTGTTTTCTTCTGCACAGGTCCTTATAGGTTGATGATTCTTTGACTGATAAGGTTGTTGCACTCAAGTTTCTTTCCAGTGACCAATTTTTCGTTGTTAGAGTAGATGAGTGATGAAAGTGGTGTTGGGGGACCTCTTTCAACCTTCCTTAAGGAATAGAGGACCTTTTCACCCCTTTCTCCAATTAGATTTCCTTTTGTAGCTTATTCTAGGCCATCCTGTAATGCTACAAGATCTTCATATAGAAATTACATTCTTACGAAAAGTCTTTCGGTAGAAATCACTTAATATAACTTTTTGGCCGATGCGTTTCAAGCCAACCAGTGTGGTTCATCATCAGGGCCAGATGAAGAGGTAGACCATGGCAACCACATAAAATAAAGAGCAACGTAGAGACCAAAATTTCAAATAATGGCTATTTTTGAAAAATAATATTTAAACAATGATATTAACAAATATTATTCAGTAACCGCTATATTAAACTGCTAGTTCTCGAAAAATAATGTTTAAATTAATTTATTGAAATCAAATATTATTAAAAATTCTATTAATGGGAAATAATCCAAACATATAACTAGCAAGAATTCACAAAATCTTCCTATAGGAATTTTATTTTATGGATATCTCTCAAATGGTAGACTGGATGGACTGGAAATTTTTTGCATCATGTTGAAATAATCCTTATGCACCTCCCCATAACAAATCTTTGCCAATAGATGCACGAATATTGATAAAAATTAAAAATGGTTGTAGGTGATGGAGGTTGATTTTTAAAAACATGTGCACCAGAATTTTCTAAAATTGCGTGGACATGTTACCATTATACATATTCATCTCCCCCTGAAATAATACAGTAAAAGAATGCATGATTTTCAAGATATGATGAAAACACTTTTTTTGCCATGTGTATTTTTACTTCCTGTAGCAAACTAGAGCCTCCCTGTAGCATTTTAGGATAGTAAGGAAAATGAATGGAAAAAACTTGGGAATGATGGGTGGATGGTGGAAACATATGAGGGTGATGGATTGGCATGGCCTTGGTCCTTTTGGAGCATTTGAGCAAAGGAGGAGAAAGTCCAAGTGTAACTTTCTTTGACTAGGCTTGCGATCAACTTTTATTTTGGTAGCTAAAATGTTTTTTTGGGTTGCAGAGGTTGGATAGCACCCACATTCATTGGAGAGAGATACATAGAAAAAAGTTTTATTTTTTATTTTTTCTTCTAGGCTTACTAGCCACCCTAATGATGTTTTCAACTAGTAGGTCGACCTACACACCTCAAAGTGGGTTTTCACCTAGGATCTTTTATTTTTTTCTCTTTTTTCCTTTTTTCCAACCCATTGGTCACCTCGTTGAGGTTTTCAATCAATGAGCCAAGCTTAAGCACCTCAAAGGAGGTTTTCACCTGAGATTTTTTTTTTTTTTTTTTTTTATCTTATTTTTCATTTTTTATTTCTTTTCCTCTTCTACTCTACTTGAAAAAACAAAATCATTTTCAAGTGTAGGAATACTTCCAATGAAGCCAAATGCACATCAAGATGACATATAAACTAATGTGTAGGCTTGAAATATATGATTTGACATGTACTTAAATTTCAGAGACGAAATGCTTAGATTGAGATGAAATCAGGAGTTGTTGAGAAGAGTGTGTGGCTGTAAATTACTGATTGTCTGGAACCATATTTCAATATAGTTTTGATGCCCCTGATCCACTTGTTGATTCGCATTATCCTAGATGTATTCTTCTTCCATGAAATTCAGATCTTCTTCTTTTTACTAATTTTTCTCTTGAACACATAGAGGATCTAATGGTGAACACGAGGGAACTTTCTCAATCCCTAATTTTGATGTCTACTCTTCATCAAGTCCAGTCAATGATTCTTTGGTCTTGTCATTTAAATCCTTTTTTTTGCATGTTATCATTCAATGGCATCAAGAGAATCTATTTTTTCAATACTCTTCATGAAACAAGATGCAGACCATTGATATCAAGAGGGTATGTTAGGAAGTGTTGTACCTCAACTTTGTATGTGGGTTGAGCAACTTCCTTGTGTGGGTTTAGAAATGGTGGTACATGTAGTTGAGTGGGACTAGATCTATGAGATGGATGTGGTTGGGGTTGTGGTAGTGGTGGAGGTGAATGGTACGGATAGCATGGAGTTAGGTATGGAGGATATTGAGGAAAGCATTGAGGATATTGTGGATGTCTCCCATAAGTTCATCACCAACCTTATTGCCAAGACTGGTTTTGGGGTTGTGATGTCTAAGGTTTCCAAGGAAAGGGTGTGTTCCAATTACTTTGAGACAGATGTGCATAAGCTTGAAATTGTGAATTAGGCCCTTGCATCATACCAAGTTGACTAGGCTACCCTAGTCCTCTTGGAGCTACATAACATAACTGCTTTGGTGATTGACTTGATCCATTATATTCTTGGTAAATTTCATTCAACCTTGGTAATTATGGGAAATATTTAACGTCATGTGATTCTCCATGGACAACACAAATATCAACATCTTCTTTTTCCTCATATTGAATTCTTGAAATTTCTACTTGTTGTCTTATATTGCTAAGAATTTTTGTTTTAAAGTCATAAAAAAAATTCCCAAGTTTAACTTAACTTACAGATCTTGATGTTGATTTACTTATTCTTGCCCTTCCTCTTGATATGTGTTTGCATGTTTCACAAATTTCTTCAAATGATAATTGGTATACATCACCTCTACTAATGAGATCAATAATATTAATCCACTCATCCCTAATTAATATAAGTAGGAGGGTGTTTAGTGTTTCAGATCCTACATGATTTAATTTTTCGCTCTTAACATTATACATGAACCACTATATTAGATCCTAAAGGCTCTCATATTCTTTATGTTCATCTTAAATATTTATTTTTTAAGATCATGATCCTTATATTTTTTTAGAAATATCTTTTGCATATGATTCTATGATCTTACTGAATTAGTTCCTAAACTCATGAACCATTTAAGAGCTCTATCCTTCAATGTTGCCAGAAACAATCTCACATTTAGAGTGTTTAATAAGTAACCATAAGATCTACAAAGGATTTCAAATTCAAAGATAAAGGTTTCCAGATCCTCTGACCTTAGACCATGAAAGTTTGGAAGAAAAGATGGAGGGATGTTCTTCGTGTGCACACCAACATTAGTATCTTGAATAGGAAATCCAAGAGGATATTCCTCATTGTCATCATCTCCATCCATTTCTCATACCTTCTCTATCACCTCTTCTTCTTCTACCTACAAAAAAGAATGGTGATGTGGCTCTTATTGCACAATGTGTTGAAATGGGGAGTTGGCGTTGGAGATTTGTTTTTGAATAAGAATGCTAATGCAATGAAATTTTTTGTTCTTGAAATGAAAGGTTCCTAATGCATTTTGGTTTTTTCAGAAAGTAAAAAGAAATTAATCAACTAGGGAAGAAAACAATGCATATTTTGATATCTCCCTGGCAACGGCACTAAAAAGTCATGGACCTCGATATTTCAACAAGAATGATGCAAATCCTAAGGCTACCAACTTTAATTATCGAACCGAGGTTTGTACAAACTTAAGAGGTATAAAAACTATATGTGCAACATACAATGTGTCCTTCCTTCATTATCATGATGTAATGGAGTGAATGTAATGAAATCAAATGCTGAAATAATTGCAGAAATGGAAATGCTCAAAATGGAAACCTTAACCTATTGCAAGAAAGAAAATACAAGGAAAGAAAACCTATTCTAACTACACAAAAAAAATATCATGCACTAAATATCAATCATTACATTTCAAAGAGTTAAAATCCATTGACAGAGTTCATTGGATGTGGAAATCAACAAAATCATCATTGTATTATCCATTTCATAAACCTGTCCATTAACTCAAATTGTTGAGATGTTTTGCAGGGGTAAAAGAAAAGTCCTAAGTGGTCTTTATTTTTCCATAATCACTTATTTTTAGCCTATGAGTGATGATTCAACCCTAAGGGACAAAAAATGAGTTTTTTTGAGAAAATCTGGGCAAGTATATACATGATGAAAGAGTGCTATAGGAAGATATAATTCACCGAATGAAAAAGAAAATAAAATCAAAATTGGATGGGAATTTTCTTTTTATTTTTATTGGCTAGGATGACTTGGGTCTCCATTCCAAGTGGAATCACTCAAAACTACTCTTGTTAACACATGGTAAAAATAGCAGAATATTATTAGTCTAAAATCTAGAAATTCAAGATCTAGTGAGCTAGTTAATCTATCAAATGCCTAACCTAATCAAGAGAAAATGTAATGGGGTGAATTTTATTACTAACTTGATTTTTTTTCAATCTAATTCAAATGGAATAAACTCTATTGAGGCTCGTTATAATTCTCTAAAAAATAACATACATTTACTACTATTTTCCACAAGGGACTTCCAGAAATTTAGATTTGGGAATAAGCAAACTAATCCAAGTAGATAAATTATTTCTATGACCTTCCAAAGATGTACCAAGGATGAAATCATGCCTGTGATATTGAACAATAGATTAATTCAACCATTTAACCTAATCATACAACAATAAATCATCATAGAAATAGAAAAAAACAAGAACAAGAGACGCATGTGAATAAGAAGTGAAAGTAAGAAAAGTAAATGACAAAAAAGGAATTTGAGGCTCGTGGGATAGTCAAGCCCAAGGAAACTAAAAGTACTATGAAGGAGACAAAGATTTAGAAGCTGAACATGGCACCAATTTTCATTATTTCCATCAATACAATTACATCCTTGCAAGAAATGTATACAGAGCTGCAAAATCATAAGTTCTCTCCACAAGAAGAATAAGAACAATAAACCCCTAGAGGAAAATTTGACTTGGTACTTATTAAAAATTATTAGAAAGCATTTCCCATGAAAGGAGGAATCTTTCCCCTCCAAAATCCCTCAAATAGTGAATTTGGTTCCCAACACTAGGAATTTGCATTAAATGGCACGAAACACATTCCTAGATTTTCTCAATCATTAGAGCTCTAGAATTTTTTCATGATTTCATGATATCTTATTGATTTATTATTCAATATTAATCCTCCTGTAGTAGGGAGAAATTCTGTAAATTATCTCCTCCAAATCTTCATAATATTCCCAATATTCTCACAATATTCAACAAAAATAAATAATATTAGGAAAAACTATGAAATTATCCATGAACCTTCCTAATGAACATATTAAAGTTAAAAATACATTATCTAATGAAAAAATAGCATTTTAATGTGCTAAAGGATGGTTAGTTGGGGCTTAATTTATGTCTAATTTGGAGGCCCATCATAGGGTCCCAAATCGACAAACACAGGACACCAAAATATGGAGGATCAATAGAACGGGAGGAAGGAGGTTGAGAAAATAAGTTCACATGATAACCAATAGGCTTGCAGTCCACATATATGTAGAAATCCAGAGTAGGTGCGGTGGGAGGAGGTGAAGGTTCAATAGATGGTTCACAACTTCTTCCACATCACCTATGACAACAACCTTCTCTGTCTTAGATTTCGGAGCTCTAACATCGAGGTATTTTGGGAGGGTTTCTAATGAATCTAACACGTGAGGATTTTTAGATATGTGAAGAAGATAATCAAACCATTTCTTGAGAAATTTCCAATTAATTTCATCTTCACGGATTTGAAAAGAAAGATTCAAGAAGAGCACCCAAAATTGCGCAAGAGATTCATCAGGTGCTTTCAGTAATTTTAGAATTTTTTTGTTGAGTGTTTTAAGGTCATAATAATACAAAACATATATTAACTCATTGATCGTGTGATCATAACAATGAACGGATGTTGTGAGCAATGTGTGACACCATTGGTCAACATTCCCATTGAGCATGTAAGCAAACAACCCATAGGTAATGTCATTTGAGGGGACTTCATTCCTTTCATAGAATCCTACAAAGGAAGCTCTGCACATTAGCAGGGTTACTCTGCCTTCACCATCATACTTAATTTGGGACAAGTCATCAATGACATCCTCTGAAACTTGAAATCATGTGCAGAAGAAAAAATGTCGGAGTTGATATTGTAATGTAAGTCGTGAATGATGTGCAGAGAATGAAAATAGACTTTAAGAACTCATATTGTCATATGGCCCTCCATCTAGTGCCAAAAATGTTGACTGTACTAGACTCACCAACATGTTAGGGGATCTCCCTAGAAAGAAGTCCCAACTAGACCTGAGATCATTTGGAGTAGGAGTCCTGGCGGTGGGTAATACAGTAGTCCCTTGACTACGGTAGCTTGCAGAGGTAAGTATGATAACTTTATCGAAAGCAAGTGTGTGGCCTTGTAGCGAGTCAAGTGAGATGCATGGGGGTTCTCACACATAGAAGGGAAAAGGAAGTGTGTCCCTTAGAAGCCTCTAATAGTACACAAATTGAAGGGAACACAAGAGTAGAATGACATGATAGGCTGGAAGCGGAATACTCCACAATCCAAAACTGAAGGGTTAATACAACAACATGTCTTCAACAAGAGTCATACAATCGCATAAAAAATAGCTCATACACAAATGCGTAAGTGAAGTAACATACATTGTTGCTAAAGCAACCAAAATAGTTGAACTACAATAACAACATATGCATGAAAGCGTGTTGGTTCATTTATGTATTATTAAGTGAAAGTTCCATCCATACAAGCTGTTGGCTTGACGGGGCTTGACCCAGGTTCTGCGTTAATTGGCCAAACAAATCCCTACACTACTAGCCCTTTTGGGATCAACCCGCGGTGCACGGACCTTTTTAGCACCCTGAGATTGTCGTGATGTCAGTTTATTCCTCTTATTTCTACCTTTGCATAGGTTGCTTCGCTCTAGGGCTTGCGAGGCGAGCCCTCTATTTCGTCCTTCAATACCTCCATGAAAGGCTACAGTTGACCTTTGCGCAGCCCTAACCCTCGATGCAGACATTTTCGCATTGCTAAGGTAGCGTATTATAGAGATTGTCAAGTTATCTTAAGAATATTACTTGTCTTATTAGATACTCACAGTTAGCAACACGTAACAAGATGTTATTAATTGCATTCAGTTATCCAACATAATTATATATATTCGCACATCACGTAAGTGTTCTAAAGGAAATTCATACATAAAATGATAAGATGCATTAATTGGAAGAAGACCCAGAAATTGCAGAATACTTCTCTTTATTGATGCCTTCCAAGTGATTATAGACTTTATCCACCCTTCACACACAACTACAGGGGTCCACGCACTCAACTGCAGACTTCTACCCTAGGCCTCTACGCAGTTAGCTGCAGAGCCTCTACCTACACTATGACCTGAAACTTAGAATTATTACTTCAAAGCTACAACTCTATTCTTCATTACTATTTTTTTCCTAAACTACTTAGAGCTTAGTTCTTTTTATACAATCCCATGTTCTGCGGAACATGGGTAGATCTCTTATAGCTAACTATACTTTACAAAACAAAGGGCAGACAACCCTTTTAGACTTATGACACCTTCGCACTCAGTGACCACAAAATGTAGAGCCTTTACAAGTTTATTACAAAATTTGACTCAAACATGGGCTTTTAGCCCAAAAACTACCCTTGAGGGATCCTGTTCGTAACAAGCCCCCAACACAAACATCGTGACTCACCCTCAAGTCACTCAATAGGTGCAGAGATCTTTGTGCGAAGCCCTTCAAACTTGACCTGTATGATCACAACCTCAGCCATGCACTGAGTTGCTACCTTCTTCACATCTTCCACTATTTTCTCAGCCATTGCTCTTGCGTTGTCGACCTAAAGCTTTTGTTGCATTTCCTATAGACTTACATGATTGCCTTCAATATTCCCTATCACTGGGTAAGCCTCATCCAGCCAAGGCTTTAGTCTCACCTTGAGCATTGCTTCCTTGTGCAGCACTGTGTCCACCTTTCCTTCAGCTTCTTGGCCTTCTGCAACTTGGCTAGTCTTTGTGTTAGTGCAACAGTTCACTTTGTGCCCTTAACCTCATTATAGCAATGTTGTAGCTTGCACACTTCCATCTCTATCCTCTGTACATTGGGGTACTCTTGCAAGCTGGTCAGGATCTCAAATGACTTCTCAAACAATTGCGTACAGTCTACTACAGCATTGTCCACCACCACTACTGCTTTTGCGACAGTGGTCACCCATTGTTCCTTCACTTCTAGTTGAGTTGAAGGTTGGTCCCTCAACTGTAACTCCGCAATTTCTAGGTTCAACTCCAACTAAACCCGCGCCATCTCAGTTCGAGTGTCATGCACCCCTATGGCCAACTTGTGGATGTGTACCTCAACTGGATCCTCCTCCGAATGGCTAACTCTGGGACCATTTAGCATGGCTCCTCAATGACCTCCATTATCCACTTGCTCTTATTGGTCACCTCGGTCTCAGTGGTGATGGAAACATTTCTCTCCAGGGCCATCTATTCGTTGTTCATCTGCTATTCATGGATCATCTAGAGGGTGTCGTGCTCTCAGGCCCTTAGTTATACAATTACTCCATCCTACAAGATGTGGAGTGCTTCACATGGGTGTGCTACGAGGTTCAACCCTGCTCCGTTTCGGGTGCTGACAATGGGCCTATCAACCTCATTCTCTGTGGTGAGTTCTCCATCAGGCAGCACTATCACACTGGAAGTCTTCGTGTGCAACATATTGATAGCCTCTAAAGTGCCAATAGTTGGGCTGGTAGACACCATGCCAGCTTGCGACGCGCGGGTCTATTGCTCCTACGATCTTGTCTAGATAACCCCAAGGATGATCTTCTACTGCTTCTCAAATTGTTGTAGGACCTCCATGGTGACATCCCTCACTGTGTCACTGATATCATGTAAATTTTCCTCTCTTAATGTGATGGGGTCTAGCGAGGTCTTGGTCACCTTTGATTTATTCCTGGACCCTCCCTTCTCCAGCTCTCTTGGGCGCTTGATGCAGACGAACATCTCCTAAGGGTCCACGCTGTGTTGTGTTGTTTCTTCCTCTGTCTTAGGTGAAGGCGACCTCGTGCCTTTATCCAAGCCCCGCTCTATCCCACCTGTCTATTCCACTATCTGTTGTGAGGCCTCACGCTCCACTGGGCCTTATCAGTGGCCTCCTTTTTCCCCTTCTTGGCCAACTGTTCCATCTTAAGTTTGGCCTCCTCATTCTTTTACGTCGTGATCTTGCTGCCACCCACTACCAAGTCTATGGTAGTGTGCCACTTCGCCGACCATTCATCAAGTACCACATCAATGGCATCATCCATTGTCAAATAAGGCAAGTCATACCATTTTTGCATAGGGTCCTTCTCTGTCCTAATTGATACTTGATGGAAGCCAGCCTTGAATTCGACGTAGCCCTGCAGGTTGATGTACAACATAGGTGAAAATCGCGGTTTGCGATTGATGACCCTTTGGATGTTCATCTCCATCAATATCCAAAAGATCTTGCTATCCCTGACTCACTACGTGTCCTTGGTTGCCCACATCAAAGCATACTTTGTTGCTTCTAGGTCGTCTGATGCAATAGAAGGGAACTAGCTGTCCTCTAGTAGCTCCCACACTACTAGCACAATTGATAGCAAGAGCCATGAGTAGTGGAATATCTTGCTGAGCTCTTGTGCTTTGCGACAGTTTGCTAGGAACTCTCTGTGAAGGTAGTAGTGGCCAGTTAAGCTAGACTCCTTCAGTGCACTATGCTACAAGCGCAATGATAGGCACTGACACTTCATTGGCGCGAAACTTCCTCATCACCTTTCCTGCTAATATCTATGTGGCTACCTTCATAACGGGATCGCAAATGCTAGATATAGCATATTCACGCAACTTCTTACTAGCTTAGATTTTTCTTTCATTGATTCTGCCAGACCTTGCTCACCACCTTTTCTGCTAAATATCATGGTCAGATTCTCTCTTGTATATCGCATTCATGTTATCCGGTGAATAAACCTATTTGTGATGGGTATCAACTCCTACAGCCATAGACACTCATCATGCACTAAGCACAACAATTGCTTGATGACAAAAACAGTCACCAGTGTGCTGTTATAGTGTGGCACCCATAGCAAGTTAAGAAATCCTTCCCTTTCTACACCCTTGATCCACTTCTGTAGCTCCAATGCAGTCATTCTCATATTCGTATCAATGATGCAGTGCATTAGCTACTTGGTCGTTAGGTGTGGGAACTTCTCGTTGTCAGCTAAATCCTAGTCTTCAAGCTTCAGCAGCGGTAGTTGTGCCAAGTGTGGTCCATCAAAGGTTATCTCATCCAATAGCAGAGGAGTTTTCAAGGGGGTCTTTATCTCATTGATGTCCTTCGACACCTTTGTCTTAGGCTTGCGCAAAGGGACATACTACAACAACCGAGTAATAGGGTTCGGACCCCGGGTCTCTGAAGAGCCCAAGAAATGGGTAATTATATGGGCTCATTTTGCCTCTTATTTTGACTTAATCCACCATTCTCATTAGTTTATTGCATTATTTTGAATATATTTATGCTCATAGAGTGATCTGGGTTAGTCATTTTGCCATGTAGTCTAATGTGTGCGTTATGTAGATTTTTTGGCCAATTTTGGACAAAGTCAAGGGATTTATGAGCAAATGGTAGCCAAAACATGAGAAAAATAGGGAAGAGGATTTGTAGGGGGTGTCTCCTTCATTTGTGACCCCTTTCCTTGAATCCTCCATCAGCAACTCAGAGCACAAAGGTACACCTTCCAAGGGGTAGCCGAGCAAGTAAAGAAGGACTATTGTTTATCTCCAGTTCTAGGAAGCCGAGTTCCTTGATTTTAGGAGGACTGTTGGAGGACTCCATTTTTATAAATAAGGGGTCTTAGAGCCTCAGTATTTTAGCTAGTCATTAGTAGAATTTTCAGACTTTTGTGTAGCACATTTTTCAGCTTATTTTCGAGATCCTTTTTGAGAATAGTTCATATAATGTGACTATTATTTTTGGTAATGAAGATGAAACAAATTTTGAGCCAGCACTAATCTCTTTTAGAGGGCTGATTCTCTTGGGTTAGGGCCCAACCCAAGCTTCCCAACACCTCTTACTATGTACTAATATGTTTTCGCTTCAGTTCATGAGTTAATTTATGTTACATAGATTCATTTTACTTTGTTATAATAGGTTGCTTTTGATGGTTTGCGTAGCTATTTTGTGTTTCAGTTGCTCAAGTAGGTTTCCACAGTGACATAATAAGATTCAAAAAGGCCAACAGCATACCCTGGTCTCCTTTCTCCTTTCCTAGGATTATGATTTGAGGTCAAGGCACTTCTGCTGCCACTAAAAACATAGTTTTGCTCTTCCATGCCACTGCTAGTGTGATGACTTGATTTGGAAAGATTGATATGTTGATTCAGATTCAGTTGCCTAGATTATTTATTTTTCCTTTCCAATATATCTCTTTGCATGCTTTTCTGTTCATAAGTTACTATTCAACATTTTCTGTTCGTAGGTCAGAAATTAGGTCAAGCTAGAGAGAGTTATGTTTTCATGGTAAAGTTAGTCCTTTCTTTGATCAATTTTCGTAAGTATATGTGAAAATATCTTGTAGGACACCTCAACTCACCATACATCCATAAAATAGCTTACACTAGCTCACTTCTCATAGATTTCCCAAGGCATTCACAACATTTCACCAATCTGCCCTAATTTCTACGTTTTTCTCCATAAGCTTCTTTCTTTCCATTTCAACAAATCCAACTATCATGTTATTTGCTGATCTTCCTTAACAAGCTCCAGGCACCTCAACACCTTCATCTAGCCTTTAGTTACCCTTTTCCATCATTTTTCTACCTTCAAAACTCCAAGAATAGCTCACGGTCTCCTCCTGTAGATCCTCCTGTAGATCCCCTACAAACTCTTATAGAATTCTTATGAGTTTTTGAAGTCTGATTGCTATGAAAGTCTTTAGAATGGTACTAGGGGCTTATTAGGACCTCTCCACACCTTCCTCCACCTCTGCAAAAACCAACCCCACTTTCCTTTGCCACCAAACCTCTGCACAATCACAACCAGATAAATCACAAGCATAATAATTTCACATAAAAACACTCAAAAGCACAAAAATATGTTTTCTTCTCATTTCATTTCAAGAGTAGCTTGAATAAATGCAATTTAACTTTCTAGTAGTCAATGTCACTCATTTCATTAGTTTTCTTCTCTTTTCTTGCAAAACTAGGATTAATAGGTAAATTAGGGTTTGCTAGGGTGTGCATTACATTTTAGTTTTCCTTCTATTTATACAAATAGAATGGCCTTTGTAGATTTATCTTTCTTTAATCACAACTAAAAGCTTCTTTTGAGAATTCATAGAAATTAGCTTCAGCTCCTAGCGAACTCATGCCAGCTGACCAAGCGACAGCCTGCAGTAAGAGCTAGTACTTGTGCATACAACATCATTGCTTCCAAGTTTGTTATGAACTACCAGGCTGATAAAAGTAAAGTAGGGAGCCCCAGGAGTTGCAAAACGATTGTTGCAATACTGGTGCTCACCATCTTTTTGGTGTTATTGCTGGGGAAGCATCAAAGTATTTTGTGATTAATGCTTTTCTTCTATTTTGTACTGCAACATTCTACTAAGTAGCTTATTTCAGCAAAAGTAGAGTAGTTGTTTCATTTCAATTCTACAATTTCCATTTCAAAAAACATAGATTAGGCATTTCCTACTTTCATTTCAATTCTGTAATTTCCATTTCAGCAAAGTAGATTAGGCATTTCTTGCTTTCATTTCAATTCTGCAATTTTCATTTCAGCAAACATAGATTAGGCATTTCCGGCTTTCATTTCAATTCTGCAATTTCCATTTCAAGCAAACATAGATTAGGCATTTCTTGCTTTCATTTCAATTCTGCAATTTCTGTTTCAGCAAACGTAGATTAGGCATTTCATACTTTCACTTCAATTCTTCAATTTCCCTTCTAGCAAAGTAGATTAGTCGTTTCCTTGCTTTCATTTCAATTCTGCAATTTCATTTCAGCAAGTTCATTTCGGTTAGTTGCAATTTGTTGTTCAATCTATTTCAGTTTTGCAGGTACAAGCAGAAAACAAACAAAAATACCCAAAAGAAGATTTCCTTTCATGCCTCGTAGGAACAGAGATAATTCAGGAAAATTCCTACCCAACACCTGCACCACATCACTAAGTCACCCTTCTCTCTTCTTCGATGGAAGTGATCTAGAAGAACGTATAGGCGAACCACCAATGATATACAGAGATCCTATAGGAAAAGAAGAGTAAGAAACCATTCCTCCTGAGACCATGGCTTAACACAGAAACATTAGAGGAAATGGGGAAAGAGTAGAGGGTACCTTTCCCATCCAAGAGACCAATGGGGACACTAAATGAAAAACATAAGTCCTTCAACCTTACCTCACTCCCATGGGTTGACTACCGAAGATCTTGATACCTTCTTGTTTGAATTTGCTGTTATATATCGGAGCTATGACTATGCGGAGGATGAGCAAAAGTTGAAACTATTTCCTTCAACCCTCAAGGATGCAGCATTGCGCTGGTTCATGGGGTTACCTGGCAACAACATCACAACTTGGGCTCAAATGCAGCAAACCTTTAATAACAAATACCAAGACTACTATAGGTCAAAGGATATCAAGGAAGAAATCTTCCGAATGACCATGGGAAGCGATGAATCCCTGAAAGATTATGAAGACAGGTTTCAGCTTAGTTATAAAGGGGCCAGGTGCACACTTGACCTTGAATCTATGAACTTGGTCATGCTTAGAGGGGTCTCGGAATACCTTCTAGATACCTTCCATTTTCTAGTAGGGGGGACATCTACCAACTACCTTTTGATGACATAAATTCTGTGCTTAGAAACCATTCTAGGGTAGCCAGAAAGAGAGGTAGGGGAAGTCAACCCTCAGCCAGTACATCCTCATCTAGTTCATCCCTTAGAGGTGAATTCTAAAATCAGTTGGAAAATTTCAAGAGGGAGATGAGGCAGACTCCTACCATGGAAATGGATACCTTGCATATCAAAAGGAAACAAGAGGAAGCAGAGAGGGTTTTGGCCATTTTTTTTCCTAGGTGCACTAGAAGGCATCCTAGGAACAAATGTCCATTAAAATCTATAGAAGTGTGTTTAGTATGTGAAGAAGACCATTCTATGAATCAGTGCCCTTCCTTGCCCACTGAACCACTCTATTTCATGAACCAAAGGAGGCCACATGGGCCCAAACCTTAACAGCAGGGAATGCAAGGGACATCCCAAAAATATTACAACCTCAATCAAGCCACTTCCATGCCTTCTTGGGATCCCCCTGCTCATCCTTCTTGGTCCTCACCCCCTCCTTATTCATATCTATCTCAATACCATGCTCAACTAGTTGCTCATTCATTTCACTCTTATGCTCAGCCACAGCCTCAGTGGAATGCACCTCATCAGGGGTGGAGGCCCCAGTACAACTCTCCTCTCACTCTTTTGCCTCCACCACCTTCTCAACCACAACCATTACCTCTTGCTCCACCAAGGCAACCCCAAATACCTACTCAACCGAACCTGAACCCAAATAATAGACAGGCCCAGTAGGTATATAGTGGGGAAAGCTCATGCCTGACATATGCTATGGAGATTCATGAGATTAACCTATGATATGGAGAGGTTCTCCCAGATAACCATCTTCCCCCCAAGGAGGATGAGGAAGAAAAATAGGAAAGTGAACCAAAAGCCACGCCACCCTTTCTTGAGAGATTAACTGGAACAAAACAACCTACTCCAGAAGAAACTGAACTTCTCGGAGAATTGAAACAATTATGTGTAAAGATACCACTTCTCCAAGCCATAAAGGATGTGCCTATATACCACAAGATGATTAAGGAGAAGTGCTTCAGGAACCCAGGCAGGCGCAAGAGAGATGCTCCAACTATTAATGTCATAGGAAAAATGTCCAACCTGATGTTGGGGCATGTAATCTGTCCAAAATATCTAGACCCTGGAAGTCCTATAGTTGATATCCACATCAATGGCACCATAATTCCCCATACCCTAATTGATCTGGGGGTTACCATTAATGTGATGACCAAGGACACTATGCTCAAACTCAACCTTCAGGGCTCCCTTAGAAAGACCACAATAGTACTACAGTTAGCAGACTGCTCCACCGTGACCCCTAAAGGGATTGTGGAAGATGTAATGGTCTCCATCGATTCTTGGGAGTACCCTACTGATTTCCTGGTTCTCCAACCAAAGGCAAAGATTATTGGGTATCCTCTCATCTTAGGAAGACCCTGGTTGGCTACTGCAGATGCCTACATCGATTGTCGAGCAGGGAACATGACAATCATGAATGGGCATATGTCCAAATAGCTAGTCCTATATCCTCCTGCCTAACCTTTGTTAGAACATGACTTACCTCTCTGGTTGGAGGAGGAAGATGAGGATGAAGTCTATTCCGCACCAGTGTGTGCAGTGGAAGCTACCATGGGGGGGCCCACAAACTGAGGATTATCTTATGGAAAAATTGATTCAGAATCCACCCCTAGTGTGTTTCCATTAGAAGAGCTAGTGGAAGAAACCCAAGCCAATCCTTTAGTTGATCTCTGTGTGGCTGATCTGACCTCTCTTCGAGTTAAGAATGTGGAATTCAGCCCAGAAAGAACCATGAAGATCAAATCATCCCTATCCACTTCTTAGGAGAAAGAACTACATAACTTATCAAGAAACCACTTGGATGCTTTTTCTTGGAGCTATAAGCAGATGAAGGGACTGCACCCTTCAATCTGTACTCATCACATTTACATTAAGGAAGATTGCAAACCAGTCAGGCAGCGTCAAAGAAGGATGAATCTAGCCCTCAAGGACATTGTCAAAGAAGAACTGCAAAAGTTACTTTACGCGAGATTCATCTACCCTATCTCTGATAGTGATTGGGTCTCTCCTTTGGTGCTAGTGCCAAAGAAAAATGGGAAGTGGAAAATTTGTGTCAATTATCGGGAACTAAACAAGGCCACCAAGAAGGACCATTTTTCCTTTGCCTTTCATAGATCAAGTGTTAGATGGCTTGGCAGGGAAGAAGTTATTCTCCTTCTTAGATGGGTTTAGCGGGTACAACCAGATCCAAATCAGCCCGGAAGACCAAGATAGGACCACTTTCACTTGTTATTGGGGTACCTTTGCATACCAGGTCCTCCCTTTTGGATTGTGCAATGCTCCCGCCACTTTCCAGAGAGTAATACTGAGTATATTTTCTGAACTGGTTCATGATGTAGTGGAAGTCTATATGGATGACTTTACCCCTTATGATTCTAACTTCCAGGAAGCTTTGGCCAACCTAGGAAAAGTTTTGAACAAGTGTATTGAAATGAACCTATCCTTCAATCCTGAAAAATGTGAATTCCTGATGACTGAAGGGACCATGCTAGGTCACGCAATCTCTCAGCAAGGATTACAGGTGGACCCCAACAAAATTGCCATCATCCAAAGGGCCCCACCTCCTCAAAATGTAACATATGTTTGAAGTTTCCTAGGTTTAACATGGTATTATAGAAGATTCATTAAGGATTTTAGTAAGCTAGCCTCTCCATCGTTTGGTATTTTGGGAGAAGATGTTGAGTTCATATGCACTGACAACTGCCAAAAGGCTTTGGATACCTTTAAGAATAAATTGGTGACTGCCCCAATTTTGAGAGGTCCAAACTGGGCCCTACCTTTTCACATTCATACAGATGTCTTGAACAAAGCGATAGGAGTTGCCTTAGGGCAAGTTGATGAGAAGTTGATTTATGCCATATATTTTGTAAGTAAAAACTTGTCGAAGGTGGAACTAAACTATACTGTAAATGGAAAGAAGCTCCTAGCTGTAATCCATTCCATAAATAAGTTCAGACACTACTCACCGGCTATCAAACATTTGTACACACTTTTCATGCTGAAATTAGGTATTTAATGAACAAGCCAGATGTAAATGCTGGTATTATTAGATGGTTAATTTTATTGTAGAAATTTGATTTAACCATTGTTAATAAGCCAGGAAAGGAAAATGTTATTGCTGAATTTTTGTCTAGAATAGATCTTCTTGCAGGTGAAGAAGGAATGGTGGATGATCAAATGAAAAATGAACACCTATTTTTTATGTTAGTACTCTCTCCACTGTTTCCTGTTATAGCAAATTACATGGTTTCAACATAGTTCCTGCTACACCTGTCCTCAAAAGAGAAGAGCAAGATTGTGAGAAAAAGTGCCCTTTTCACCTAGATTGGGGGCAATCTCTTCAAACATGGCCTAGATCAGGTTTTGAGGAGATGTGTTAGGGAGGACGAAGTTTTTGAAATTCTCCTAACCTGTCATGATGGGCCCTGTGGGGGGAATTTTGCAGCAAAGAAGACTACCTTCAAAATCCTGCAAGCGGGTTACTATTGGCCCACTCTTCGTCAAGATGTAAGGAGATATATCAACTAATGTGATCAATGTCAAAGGATCGGGAAACCTACTCCAAGGGATGAGATGCCCTTGCAACCTCAAGTGACTTTCGAGCCATTGGAGAAGTGGGGCATGGACTTTATCTGTCCTGTCAACCCTCCTTCAAAGTAGAAATCTTACATCATTGTGTGCACTAATTATCTAACAAAATGGGCAGAAACAAAGGAAATCAAGGTAGCAACAGAAGAAAAAGTAGCTGAGTTTTTGAGAGAGAATACCTTCTACAAGTTTGGATATCTGAGAGAATTAGTCACAGATCAAGGGAGACAATTGACCTCCAATCTGATTTAAGACCTACTCACACATCACAAAATTGACCACAAAACTTGCACCTATTATCATCTGCAAGCAAATGGATAGGTGGAAGTCACTAACAGAGCTTTGGAAGGGATTTTGACCAAGGTAGTGAGCAGCAGCAGGAAAGATTTGGCAGATAAATTGGTTGAGGCCACCTGGGCCTATAACACTATCTGGAAGACCACCGCAGGTTTCACACCCTATGAGCTAGTCTATGGGAAGAAAGCTTTGTTTTTAATAGAATTTGAATATAACACACTAAGGATGGTAGCTCAACTGGACCAAGATTTCAGCCATGCACAAAAGGAAAGCTTATTTCAGCTAAATGGTTTGTATTAACATATATTGCAAGCCCTTCTCCACTCAGAGGTAGTCCATCCTCAAAAGAAAATATGGCATGACAGACACCTCAAAGAGAAACAATTCCAGGAAGGAGATTGGGTGTTGTTGTATGATTAAGGGTATAAAGATTTCAAGGGAAAATTGAGGACAAGATGGTTGGGACCGTACATAGTAGAAAGGTGCAATGACAATGGTTCAATTTTGATAAGGACCATCAATGAAGAAGCCATCCCCATTCTTGTCAATGGGCATAAGTTGAAGATCTATAGGAAACCCTCTCCAAGCAAGAATTCATTGAGAATATGAGTAAAATAGTGTTGGTAGTGGAGCAAGCCTCTGCCTTCACTTCGCCCACACCCTAAAAAAAGAAAATGAGGAGAATAAAAGATCCTTGGGTGAAAACCTCCCCTTGGAGGAACACAAGTTAGGAAATGAGGGTGAAATCCTCCTGAGGTGCCCCAACTGTCTCAAAAAAAAAACAAGAGAAAAAGTGAAAAGAGAAAAGAAGAAATAGGAATAGAAAAAAGTAACTTCTTTTGAATACTTTGTAGGTTATAGGGGGGCAACAGAAGGAAAAGGGACATGGCCAAGCTGGATACACGTCTGATAGATCATTTCTCCATCACCATTATCTTTTCCCAATCCCTGGTCTCACTTGTTTTGGAAATTATGCATCCTACAGGAGGCTTTGTGCATTCTACAAGAGGCTCCTGTAGAAATCACAGAGAGATCGAAGTCAAGTCCAGAAAAGGATCAGAGGGCTACAAACTTCTCCAGAAGACTTGTGCAACCCCCTGCCATCATTCATCCTCCTAACTCACCATTCCACACCTGAACCACTGCATTTCCACTCGCTTCTTTATTCCCTACACAGAAAACACATAAATCTTGTTTCTTTTGTTTTTTTTTTTTGTTTTTTAATGAAGAATAAACAACAACATCCTTAACTTATTTCTTACCTAGTGCATAACAACTGCTTTTCCTTTTCCTTCAGAACCTTTCTTAGCTATCTCTCTAGTCCCTGTTCAAGCCTCAGCCAGAAGTTCTAGAGGGAGAAGCAGTGATAGGAAATTCTGCAGGATTCCTGTAACAACTGATCCCCTTAAAAATCGAGCTCCAGAGGCAAGGTCAGTGCAACCACAGGATTATAAAATGCACAAGGAACTAGTCTTGATTAAAGATCACTAGCATAAGGTAGCCAAGCCACCAATTCAAAAGCCGTAGGCACCAACAACAACAATACGCAAATTCTGAGCATGCAACAACACGGTAGTGACTAAGAGGTAAGTGACTAAACCTGTTCCTCTGTTGCATGAGTATAATTTAAAAACTGCATGGACAGTGAGATGGTTGTAACTAAAATAGATTGGTGGCCATCTAGCTAGCCACCCTCATCTAGTTCAAACAACACCCCTCATCTAGTGCGAACAACACCTCATCCAGTTCAAACAATGCTCAGTGGGTGCAATTGACACGTGTGTTTAGTCAACTCGAGAAGAAAACTCAAAACAGGTAGTCGTGTTAGCATATAATAGGAATGATGGAAGTGATTGCAGGCAAGCAACATGAAGATTCATAATGGCAGTGAATTTGGGGCCAACAGTCCAAATGGGGATAATGTACCCTTCCTACCACCTCACCTCGTCACCGCAGAACATGCCGATAAGCTTAAGTACGCTGCAGTCGACCACCTCCACCACCTTTGTTTGCATTTGTATCTATGAGCTCTCAGTTGTAGCAACCTACCTACCATCTCCAGATCATCGAAATAGTCACTCTCTGTCTGTTTCAGAACCCTTCCACTTATCGGGCTCTACAGGAGCATTATCGCACTCTAAAGGAGTGGAAACATAGCCCTACAGGAGCCCTTCTACAGAAGGGGCAGTGAGTAGCATTGTAGAGGAAAATTTTGGATTTTGTGACAAATTCGAGATTGAAAAGGTAGGCTCAGTAAAACCCACTCTGCATTTCCATATATATATAAAAGGTGGTGGGATGTGGAGTGAAGTATTGAGTTGAAAAGAAAGGGAAATTGAGAATAGAAATCTGCTTGTGTTTCTTTTTTAAATATATATATATATATATATATATATATATATATATATATATATATATATATTATATATAATATATATATATATATATATATATATATATATATATATATATAATATATATATATATATATATATAGATATATATATATATATAAATTTCTCCATTTTCTCTTTGCACTAAAAAACTGTCTCTTCCTCCTCTGTAGTATTATCCTGTGAAAAGAGATTATGTAACTTTAGAGCATTACGCCTGTAAAAAAAAAAAAAAAAGTGAAATTGCATTGGGTAGTCTGTTTATTTTGTGGAAGAAAAAACACTATCCTATATACTCGCTGTTTTTTAAGATATTGTTTCCCTCAAACAGACTGAGAGGTAAATTAAGTTGAGAACAGAGTTTGAAGGGAAGGAAAGTTGCAACTTGTTTTTGTTAAAAATGAAGAACACGAAAAAACTCTCTCTCTGGTTCCAGAAAGAAAACCTCAGTTGTTCCTCTGTTTTTGGGTTTGAAATTTGCTGCCTTCCTCCTCACCTGAGAATTTCCAGTAGTCTTTGAACATCATGACAGGGGGTTTTATGAGGAAGAAGCCTCTGAATTCAACTAAACTACATGAACATCCAAAAGTGTTAGCCCTCTTTACCAGGGCAAATTAGATGCCTTTCTTTGAGAAGTTTCATGGGTATGATGAGGAAGTCACCGAGGAATTTTTATTGTCTTTAAAACCTCACTCAAAAATCCATGCCACCGTTAGTTTCAGGGGTTTAACCATAGAACTTACACTAGAATTCATCAGTAGGATTACAAGTCTCCCACTTGGAATCCCCTGGAGCAAAGAAGAAAAGCCACTAGGACAAGTGGCCAAGAAGACCATTTTCCAGCCTGATGAACATCCTATGCAAGATAAGAATGGCATCAGGAGGATAAGTATACCTTATCCATGGGGTGAGTTCAACTATCAAATCATGAAGTATATCTCCTGTGAAGGAAGATACAGTAAAGTTTATGGGTATCATTTTAGACTGTTACATAAACTAAGATATGGTATGGACCTTGCTACATCCAGAAAACTTAGTCTTCCATATTTTCTCCTCCAATCCTTAATAGAATCTAGCACCAAATTGAAGGCAAGGGTTCCAGACCAATCATCCCACCATGGGCTAATTAAATTTCCGGTGGAGGATGCCTCCACACTTACACAATCCCCATAGCCTCGGAGATTTTTAGGAACATGACTAAACAGGATGACATAAAAACTCTCACTGATGACCTTAGTTCATCTAGAAGTGAAGAGAAGGAACAAAAAGAGGAAGCTAAGAAGGAAATCCGTGAAGAAGAATAGAACATTCAATTGGAAGAAGAGGAACCCCACACAGAAAAAGAAGAAAAATAGAGAGGAGAGGAGAAACATGACACCACCAAATATGAGCCTTAAGGAGAGAAGAAGAAATAATCAAAGGAAAAAAAAGGTAAATCCATAGTAGGGACAAAGAAGAGGACAAGAACTGAAAAGAAGAAGCCTAAGACAGTTCAAAAAAAGGTTGCCACAGGAAAGGAAAAAACTTAGAAAACAGAGGAGAAAACAACACTAGAGATAGTAGAAACAAAATCAGAGATGGAAAAAATAGGAAAAACAACAGATGAAAAACAAGAAGAACAACAAGAAGAAGTGTCTTTTGAGAAACTAGAAAGAGAAGAAGCAACTATTCTTATTGCACTTAGTACTCCAGCCAAGCCCAAAGGAAAAAGGAAGAGACAACCATATATGTACTTCAAGGCTTGCAACAACACTAGAATAAAGATGGGGAAGCCTCAACCACCTTCAAAGGAGCCCATCATCATTGAGGATGTCCTTACTACAACAAAGGAGAAATCTCCCTCCAAAACTCCTATCACTTACGAGAGAGGAAGTCCTAAGACCTTTACTTGGAAAGAAAGGATAAAACTAATGGACTCTAAAACAGTCCTACATGAGGCACAGACCTCTCTACTGGAGACATTGGAAAAGCTCCAAGAGACTGAAAAACTTGAAAATAAGGCAAAAGAATAGATTAAGGAGGAAGACAAGGCAAAAGAGATACTAGAGTCTCGACCTTAGCCTAACTTAGGATCTTACTACAACCTTCTGGAAGGTGGGAAGATCATCCCAAAAAAGTTTGCAGTCCCTCTTTTCTTCGAGCTGGAAAGGGAAAGTGTCAGGACCCATATATCGATGCAAATTTCAAAATGAAAAGGGGTGGAAGGCATTAGGCACATGGAAAACAAATTGAGGGAGATGGAAAAAGAATTGAGCATGGTCAGGCATATAGAAAGCATTAGAAGAGGCAGAAAATGAAATGTTGAAGAAGAAGCCGCCAGAAAGGGAATATCAAGGAGGAAATGAGTTGTCAATCTTAGAAAGATAGCAACAGGAAGAGGAACCCTAGGTAGACAGTTAGACAGTAAAAATATAGCAACAGGAAGAACAACCCCAGGTAGACATTGAGAGAGTAATAAGACAACAACAAGAAAGGGAATCCCAGGTAGAAAATGAGGTGTTGATCTTGAGAAGGCAGTTATAGGAAAAGGAAGCCCAGTTAGCCTGCATGGCCAACTAGGATATGGAGGCATTACAGTGAAGGCAGGCAGCCAAATCATATGCAGTGTACCTTAAGGATCAGTAGCTCCAATTTTAGATCAAGATATTGGCCCAGAGGGTCACAATACCTTTTAAGGATTATGGCCAATTCATGCATCTATGTGATCACAGTTTAGCTGAGGACAAAGCGAAGCTAGCAAAGTTTTACTTGCAAACCTAGCACTTGCTGACATGAACTTATGGTATCCAAATGCTTCGTTGCGAGACTTGCAACTGATGGAAATGGAATCTTGGATGAGCCATGAAGATAAAAGGGCACTGGAAATCCAAAAAATGATCGCAAAAGAGCTGAGTGAACCCTTGATGATTAGAGAAGAACCAACAGAATCCCTGGCTGTCATCTATGCCCACTGACACCTTACATCTAATCCTCAAGTTGTCCCAGACTATGTTCATAAGCAGGCCCAGGCTATTTCTCACTTCGAGGACATGGAGAGATTGTTTGGAGATGACTGCATTCATGATTGCATGAGGAGATAGAATACATTGCCACACAACCTATGGATGAGGGAGTATCACTCCCCAAACAATATGAGGGAAGCCATGAGGAGAGTGCCCCTGTATAAGCACTCAATGCAAATTTTGAAGGCCAATTGGATTGGCCTTAAATTTAGTACTCCATTGTTGCTAGGACTGCTGGAAGGAGTAAAAGAGGAGGAAGAATAGAAACAGTGGGAAGAGGTGGATAGGAAGGCAAGTTTCCATGATAAAGAGGAAGATATCACATCAGAGGCATGGGATGTTAGGGAATCTGTCAGAGCCATCAAGGATGAAGAGCTAGATTAGTTGATCAGAGGATGAGCAACACATTTAATAGGGGGTGATGATGAGCCCCAGCACTGGGTAATTATATGGGCTCATTTCGCCTCTTATTTCAACTTAATTGACCATTCTCATTAGTTTAATGCATTTTTCTTAAAATATTTATGCTAATAGAGTGAATTGTGTTAGTCATTTTTCTATGTAGTCTAATGTGTGCTTTATGCAGCTTTTTTGGCCAATTTTGGAAAAAGTCAAGGGATTTATCAGAATATAGCAGCCAAAACTCGAGGAAAATAGGGAAGAGGGTTTGTAGGGTGGTGTCTCATTAATTTATGATCCCTTTCCATGAATCCTCCATTAGCAACTCGGAGCACAAAGGTTCACCTTCCAAGGGGCAGTCGAGCAAGTAAAGAAGGATTGTTGTTTATCTCCAGTTCTAGGAAGCCGAGTTCCTTGATTTTAGGAGGATTGTTGGTCAAATCCATTTGTATAAATAAGGGGGCTTAGAGCCTCAGTAGTTGATCCAGTCATTCATAGAATTTTTGCACTTTTTTGCAGCACATTGTTTAGCCTATTTTCGAGTTACTTTTTGAGAACAGTTCATATAATGTGACTATTATTTTTGGTAATGAAGATGAAACAGTTTTTGAGCGAACACTAATCTCTTTCAGAGGGTTGATTCTCTTGGGTTAGGGCCCAACCCAAGCTGCCCAACACCTCTTACTATGTACTTATATGTTTTTGCTTCAATTCATGAGTTAACTTTTGTTACATAGATTCATTTTACTTCGTTATATTATGTTGCATTTGATGGGTGGCATAGCTGTTTTGTGTTTCAGTTGCTCAAGTAGGTTGCTGTAGTGATAGAATAAGATTCTGAAAGGCTAATAGTAAGCCTCGATCTCCTTTCTCTTTTGCTGGGATTATGATTTGAGGTCAAGGCACTTTTGCTGCCACCAAAAACACAATTTTGCTCTTCCATGTAACTGCTAGTGTGATGACTTGATTTGGAAAGTTTGATATGTTGATTCAGATTTAGTTGCCTAGATCATTTCTTCTTCTTTTCCAATAAAACTCTTTTCATGCTTTTTTGTCTACAGGTTATTGTTCAGCATTTTCTATTTGTAGGTCAGAAATTAGGTCAAGCTAGAAAAAGTTCTATTTTCATGGTAAAGTTAGTCCTTTCTTTGATTATTTTTCATAAGTAGATGTGTAGATCTCTTGCAGGACTCCTAAGCTCACCATGCATCCATAAAGTAGATAGTACCAGCTCACTTCTCATAGATTTCCCAAGTCATTCACAACATTTTGCCAATCTGCCCTAATATCTGCGTTTTTCTCCATAAGCTTCTTTCTTTCCATTTGAACAAATCCAACCATCATCTTATTTCTTGATCTTCATTGAAAAGCTCCAAACACCTCAACACCCTCATCTAACCTTTAGTTACCCTTTTCCATCATTTTTCCACCTTCAAAACTCCAAAAACAGCTGGCAGCCTCCTCGTGTAGATCCTCCTGTAGATCCCCTGCATCCTCTTGTAGAATTTCCTGTGAGTGATTTTTTGAAGTCGATCACTATGAAAGTCTTCAAAAGGGTACTAGGGGATTCTGTAAAAACCAACCCCACCTTCCTTTGCCACCAAACCTCAGCACAATCACAACTAGATAAATCACAAGCATAATAATTTCACATAAAAACACTCAAAAGCACAAAAAGATGTTTTCTTCTCATTTCTTTTCAGATGTAGCTTGAATAAATGAAATTTATTTTCCAGTAGTTAGTGGCACTCATTTCATCAGTTTTCATCTCTCTTCTTGCAAAAGTAGGGTTAATAGGTAAACTAGGGCTTGCTAGGGTTTGCTAGGGTTTGCGTTACATTTCAGTTTTCCTTCTCTTTCTGCAAATAGAATAGCCTCTGTAGAGTTAGCTTTATTTCATCATAGCTAAAATCTTCTTCTGAGAATTCATAGAAGTTGGCTTAAGCTCCTAGAATGTGTGCGCCAGCTGACAAAGTGACAGCCTGTAGTAAGAGCTAGTACTTGTGTATACAGCACCGTCGCTTCCAAGTTTGTTACGAACTACTGGGTTGATAAAAGTAAAGTAGGGAGCCCCAAGAGCTGCAAAATTATTGCTCCAATACTGTGCTTACCAGTTTCAACCTCCTCCACTTCGACTCCCACATCCTGATCATCCATCAGAATATCTTCAATGACTTCCTCCTTTGGCTCCAAGTCTATAGCTTTGCCTTTCTCATGTGTGGTGGGTTTTGGTGGGTTTCTCCTTAGCGATGTACGAACTGGTATGGCACGCTGGTTGCCCTTCTTTTCCTTCACAGTTTCCTTAATCGGGGTCAAATTCGGTCTCGATGTCCTTTGTAATTTAGGGACGTCTGCCAATACTTTGCGCATTGCTGGACAACTCCCTCTGCCTCCATATCAAATTCTGGCACCAGCTCCTCTACTACTTCTTTGGTATTTGTAGCTTCTACGAGTGCCAACATAACGCTCTCCAATAGTACTTGCGTCATCTCTATTAAGTTTGCAAATGCTGGAGTTTCTTTAAAAGTCTCATAGAATTCTCGGTTCATGAGTGCCTGAAAGCTCAACAGCTCACTTCTCAAAATTCCAAGTGTTTTTCGTTGGACAACCACTTGTAATTTATAGGGCATTTTGAAATCAAATCCGACTGTTCCCCCCAAATTTGGTCCATTAATGTCATATTGGCGGTAGATTTTCAAAGATCTGAGCCATAAATTTTTATATTAAATGTTGGTCACCTACTCCATTTGGCCACATTTCAACCATCAAATCATGAGCAGTGACTTTAACGATCACTTTTCGGCCGACCTACATGATTTCTACCTAGGTAGCATAGCTCCCTCCGCACTGTTATAGACCCTGTGACGCTTCCTTGCTTCGCATAAACCTCCATTCACGCAGCTCCACAAGCAAAGCAGTGTAGTTTATAGCCCCACGGCTCCTTTCAACTACCTGGAGCACTAAGACTATGCTACCTTCATCTAGTCACATGGCGAGACCACTAGTGTATGGCTTCAATCGACTGCCATTCACCTTTCCTGGGAAGGGATCTCCATTTAATTTGACTAGCTATACCGCTCCTCTATCGGTAATTTCCTTAATGATATGGGGCCCAAACTAATTCATCCTAAATTTCCCTAGAAATTTATCAAAATTGATGCCATATAAAAAAACTAGGTCATTTACCTTAAAGGTGTGCAACTTAATGTGTCAACCATGTTAGGCTTTTCTGCGCTACCTTTGGACCTGTTGGTGAAATCCAGCTAGAAATATCTCTTCCTCGAGCTCATATAGTGGTGCGAGCCTCTCTTCTAGGGCTCCATGATCCATCATAACTATGAGCACCACTATGCACAGACTAGGCACAGTATATTCCATAGGCATTACCACTTCAACACCATAGACAAGCCTAAAGTGGCTTTGTCCAGTCAAATTCTTGCATGTCATTCGATAAGCCCATAATACTGCAGGTATGCATAGGTCCCAATCACTTTTCTCAGCATTGCAAACCTTTTTCAGTGCATTTTCCAGCACTTTATTGAACACTTACACTATCCCATTAGCCTGCGGGTGATAAGGCATACTCTTCTGGTGATATACCTGAGATTCCTTTGTCAGTGCATTCATTGTCTCATTTAAAACCTACATACCATGATCACTCATCAAGATCTTTGGATGCCTAAATCGTGTTAGTAGATGCTCAAAGAGGAACATTGAAGTAGTCACGCTTGTGCAATCCTTCGTACGTTATGCCTCCACCCAGTGAGTCAAATACTTCGTCGCAGTGATAATGTACCATGTTTCCATCTTTCCCTAGGGCTAAATGTGTCCCACAAAATCTACCGCCTATTTCTCAAAGGGCTACAACATTATCTATGGATTCAAAGGCATCTCATCCCTTTGTGATGGCCTACCAGTCCTTTGACACACATCACACACCTTGCAATATTCTTTTGAGTCTTGATGGAGGGTTTCCCACCACAACCATGCACGTAGAGTCTTCTGTGTGGTCGCTCTTCCTACATAATGTCCTCCCGCGACACCCCTATGAGCATCTGCAAGGATGCTGCTTCTTTCAAACTCAGGTACATACTATTGCAATATATCATCAGACCCCATTTTGTACAGTTTCCTAGCAATGAAAAAGAAATCTATTGCACACACCACTAATTCCTTCTTCTACTAGAGAATGTATCCTTACGGGTAGTTCCTATTGTTAGGAACTATATTATATCTTCAAAATGACCATTCGCAATGCGCACTGTAAATAGCTACGTGTTAGGAAATCCTTCCTCTAAATTAGTGGGTTCTTCCCCTATTTCAATGCATGATAGATGGTTTGGTCCCACATTCAGTCATCCAGGCTTCACAATAACTTCAAAATCGTACTCCCAAAACAATAAGATAGAGCTACAAATTCTCCACCCCAAGACAGGCTTATTCACCAGGTACTCTAGCATGGAGTGTTAAAATGGCCTTCCAGCAAGTAGTGCCTAAACTTTTGGAGTGCATACACCATGGCTAACCCTTCACGCTCAATGGGGAAATAGTTCTTCTCCACTTTGGATAGTCTTTAGCTTGCGAATGCGATAGGATGGTCCAAGTCTCCTCTGCTAGCTTGTGTCAGTACTACTCCCAACACTATATATGATGTGTTGACATGTACATGAACCTCCTCCTTCCAATCCAGGAAGATTAGAATTGGCGCTGTGACCATTTTCTCTTTCAATATATCGAATTTCTTCTTACAATCCACATTCTAGTAGAACATGAGGTCCTTCTTCAAAAATCTCTCCATAGGTGCGGTGATCTAGGCATAGCCTTTGATAAACTTTCTATAATATCTCGTATGTCCTAAGGTAGTGCGCAACTGTTTCACACTCCTTGGTGCCTCCAAGTTCAGTATCACTGCAATCTTTAGAAGGTCTAAAATTAGTCCTTGTTTGCAATCCACATGACCCAGCAGGGTCCCAAAAGGAACACAAAGCAGGCACTTCTTCAGAATGAGCGTGATTTAGTATCTTTGACAGGTATCCAACATTAGGTGCAAGATTGCTACATGGCATTTCACTAGCCCAAACACAGTCTAATCATCAAAATATACCTAGAAGAACTTATGAGTAAATTCCTTGAATGCAACAATGACTACACTCGAGAAGGTCGCAAGCACATTCTTCAGTCCACACGGCATTACAGTGTACTAAAAATAACCCCACTCAGTCATCAAGGTTGTCTTGTTCCTATCCTCTAGTGCGATTTTGATCTCGTGGTACCCCAAGAACCCATCAGTGAAGGAATATGCTTCTTGGTCACCTAGATTGTCCAACACTTCATCAGTGAAGGGAGTTGGGAAAGGATCATGTACACAAGTGTTATTCATCGTTCTGAGATCCATGCATATCCTTATTTCATCCTTCTACTTCTTCTCCTGTACCACCATTGAGATTACCCAGTCAGATTCTTCTAGAGGCTTAATGATGCTTGTCGTGAGCATCTTGTCCAACTCTAAGTGGACCTTCTCCTTATACTTCAGATTGAGATGGTAAGGTATTTCCTTAACCAGCTTCGCGTCAGGTTTTAAGGTGATCTTCATAAAAACCAAGTCCCGGATTATCCCGTTTAAATCTGTAAACTTGGTAGGGAATAAACCTTGGTATTTAGGGAGTAATTCAATGACCTTATCGACTGCTGCATCATCATAGTAGTCTCCAATCTTCACGAATTTGAGTTCTGCCTCTATATTAATGTTTACCTGCTTCGTTTTCAATGATGCAGTTATATCAAGATTCTCAATCTATGGTCCTTCAACCTCACGGTGACCTTTTCTTTCCGGAATGTTAATATTTTGCAGATCCTCATATTCTTCTTTAGCAGTCACATTATAGAATTCTAGTGCATGACTTAGTTGAGTAGCCAACTCAGGCTGACTTATGTCTGGATCCTACAGTATCCTAAAGATTGCTACTCTCACCTCCTGTAGCACCTCATCAATATAGTCAAACTCGTCTTCAAAACTAAATTTCTTTATAAATCCTTCGTGTAAAATATCCCATTCACCTATACCATGGTGAAGCTCTGTTTCTACGTATCGATTCATCGGGATGATGTCTAGGGTGTGATAGAACAAGTGAACCCATTCAGGTTGGGCCTTTTCCCAAGAAGTTAGTGTAGTCACTTCATGTAACCGATTCTACCAGCATTCTAACTCCTCATCGCACTCCAAGGTGCAGGAACTCTCGCGATCCAATATAATTTGTCCATCTGCGGTGGGATTCACCTAATCTTTTTCTTGTCCTTTTATCTTATAGATACAATGCAAATCTTCATCACTGTCATAATCGCAGACTGGTTCAGTATAGCGTGATCCTTCAGTAGGATCTAGGGGTACTATTATGCATAGGGATTTCTTCTCAAATATGATTTTTCGCTTCTTTAGATTGATTACCCCATTCATATTAGTAGCCCAATCAATTACTAGGAGTATAGGATAGGGGTTGTTGTCTTCCATAATTTCTATTACTCCAAAGTCAGCCAGCACATTCACACCTTCAAGATCCATAGTAGTTGGGTGCGGGATCTCCCAAGGGTAGTTTTGGGGCTAAAAGCCCATATTCTCATCAAAATTTGTAATCCAAGTGTAAAGACTCTGCATTTTGTGGTTACGGAGCGCGTAGCTGTTAAAGAGTCATAGGGTTGTCTACCCTTATTTTAGAAATGTAATGTCAGATTTAAAAGATCTACCCATGGTATGTAGACCATGGGATTATATAAATAAGCTAAGCTCTAAGAAGAAAAAGAGATAAAGAAATAATAGAAGATAGACACATATCTCTAAGGTAGAAGTCTAAGTTTGGGTCATAGTGTAGGTAAAGGCTCTGCAGCTCATTGCACAACGGTCTAGGGTAGAAGTCCACAGTGGAGTGCGTGGACCACTGCATCTGAGTAGGTAGGGTGAGTCGAGTCTATAATCATTCACAGTTATCAATAAAGAGAAGTATTCTACAATTTATGTGTCTTTATTTCCTATTTATCCATCTTGTTATGTTGGGCATGAATTTCACTTATAATGCATGAATGTATGTAAATGTGTGGGTTAAGCGAACAGAAGTAAGAACATCTATTTACGTGAAGCTAACTAAGGTCGGATAATAAGATAAGTAAGACACTTAGTCTAGTTTGGGAGATATCATAGTTTACTACCTGAATAGCATGAAAGTACCTAAGCTACAGGCTAGAGCTACGCAAAGGTCGATCGTGCACTTTTGCCAAGGTATTGAAAGCTAGAACAGAGGGTTTGTCTTACAATCCCTAGAACAAGATCACCTGTGCGAAGGTAGGGTTATAAGAGATAAAATGACATCACAACCATCTCAACGGTGTGAAAACTTGGTTCCAACAGCACCCCATACTGCTTCTGGTGAGACTTTGGTCTGCGCTTCGTGGGCTGATGCTGAAAGGGCCAGTAGTGTAGGGATTTGTTTGGCTAACTAACACTAAACCTGCATCAAGCCCCCTCAAGACAACAAATGGTTCCCTAGCTGGGACCAGAATCTGCATAAGAGATGTGTGATGTCGTATCACTGGAATCCAATTAAGAAGGAGATTGGAGAGTGGTTGGATAAAAATATGCACGAATTCACGATGCAGGAGAACAAAAGCCCATGACTATCAAAAGAACAGTGGTTGGACCGATACTTGTATACAAAGATCCACAAAATATTTTTCTGCTCTTTCTCTATTGATCTATATGAGTGGATCTCGAAGCTAGAAGATAGCCAAGGAAGGTGGAAACTTGACGGTCCTATTGTGTGGACCTAGAGCTAGTGTGAAGTTTCAAAGCATCAAAGGATAGGATCGCCTACGCTATTAATCATTGGCTCGATTGTGTCATACGAAGATTTGTTACTGAATTCATGGTTGACACCTCAATTAGCTATAGTGAGGTGGAGCGATGCTTTTTCAAAGGACCGTGAGGTAAGTATGTAAAATCTTTGAATACTTGGATTAAAATGTTGTTGCGCGAAAAAAGGGTTATGTAGCTACCTTGATGTTCCGGACTATGCAAAGCAGAAAAATTTATAGAAATGAAGGAAATAAGGGTCTAGAGTATATCCCCTTGATTTCACCTCTACGAAGGGATGAAGAAGCGATAGTGAAGGTTTATCCATGAAGCATTGTTTAGTTAATAAGACAAGGGTTCCCGCGAGTACCATCTCCTCCCACACCACCTTTGACTTCACCACCATCGTAGTTGACTTCACCCATACCACCTCTACCTCCACTGTGGTTCAATATGGAAAATAAAGTGAAATTTCCTATGTTCAAAGGCTTGGGAAGTGAGGACCCATACCAATTTTGGTTCATTGTGAGGATTGTATGGGAAGCTCAAGGTGTTATAGATGATCACATAAAGAAGGTGACACTGGTTAGTGCTCTGAAAGATCACGTGGTAACCAAGTATATTGAGTACTCTAATGATAACCCGAATGCTAGAGTAGTAGACATCCAGTTAGAACTAAATAGAGAATTTAGTAGGCCTAAATCTGAGGCACAATTGATTGTGGGACTCAAAGAGATTGTGATGTGACTAGATGAGATGCCTTGGGAAGTAGATCAGAGGTTGAAATTTACAATCTATGAGGCCAACATGAATTTGATGAATGGACAACATTGCGAGTAGTTTGTGGCTTCGCTAGTACCACACTTAAGGAGTGCGTTGTTGTAGAAGAGGATAAAAACTCAGGAAGAGGCCTTCGAGATTGCGATGAGACTACATGAGACTCTAATGCAAGATCCTAATCTAGGAGTTCAACAGATCCATGTGCAGCTAAAGAATTTGTGCCTTGAGATGCAAGGTCTGAATCAGGAGAGGACGGTTCGACCAAAAGTACATGAGTAAGTATGGTGCTTGAAATGAAAGAGTTAGGTTCATGACAAGGACCATTGCCTGGTCTTTACAAATTAACTTGCAGGGGGGGCCGATGCCTTTAGGGTTGGAAGCTCAAGTAGGACCTAGTGTAGGGCCTGCATTATGGTGCGCTATCTGTCAGGTAGCTAGAGAACATGCCACATATAATTGTCACTTGCTAGAGAAGTATGTACAAGCATCGCAACAACTGTTCTACAACTTTTGTAGATTGGTAGGACACGATGAGCATACTTGCAGGAGCTATGATTGATGATAGATAGAAATCCCGCCTACAGGGTTCAGGATAAAATGTGGCCCCTTGACCAAAATGCAAGGATGGCACAGATGGGATTTCAAGGGTGCAGATGACTCTAAGGTGGAGGACCTGGTAGAGGTCAAGGACAGTTGATTTGCTACAATTGTGGAGGACTAGGACACTATTCCTACGATTGCACTAATCCAATGCATCCACCATGCAAGTATTGCACACTATTCGATCATGAAACACAAGACTGTCCTATGCTGATAGCTACGATACGAGACAAAGGGGTGCTCCCACCTCCATTGACTCAAAATATGCATATGATGAGGTATGAACCACGCGAGGAGGATCCGAATGTAAACACAGTGCTCAGGAGTTGGATCGTGAGAGGGAATGACAAGGGAAAATAGCCAGAAGATAGTACATGGGTGCACAGAGCCCTGACAAAAGAGGCTAAATTAGACTTGGAACACACTCGTGAAGCGTTCATGGAAGCTAAGAAGAGCTTCATTGAGGCCTCCACCTCAGGAAGCAAGGATAAGCTTGAGCCAGAGATGGACCCTTCTTTGTGCACAACTTTCCTGGAAACTTGTATGAAGTTACTGCACGATAGCAAGGCTGTGAAAGGGTTACAATAACTCATCAATATATGTGTTTGGACCCTGCCAGGTGAGTCACATGTATTACGAAGAATTGGCAAGCATAAAACAAGTATGGGATGGGAAATCAGACTAACCACACAAATAGGAGAGTATGAAATGGATCAGGTCATTTTGGACACGGGGTCAGTCGCGAATGTTTGATCAAAGTAGAATTGGGAGTGAATGGGGAGACCTGCATTTTAATGGTCTCCAATTTAGCTAACAATGGCGAATCAACAGAAAATCATCCCCATGGGTTGGCTACGGGGGCTGACCGTGGACATTGAGGGAGTGAGCACACTGGAAGACTTTGAAATAATATAGATTGTGGATTACAGTAACCACTATCCTACACTCATTGGTATTGATTTGGCTACTGACATGAACAAGGTGATCAACCTGAGGAAGTGAAAGATGATCTTTGAGAAGAAATCACTGCATGTAATAGTACCCCTAGATCTTGCTAAAGGATAGGGCTATATAGAACTATTCCGCGATCATGAGAGTGATGATGATATGGATTTCATCTATAAGATAACAGTGTGATACCAAGATTGGGTGAATCCCACCAGAGATGGATAGATTACATGGGATCGCAAGAGTTCCTGCACTTTGGACTCCAACGAAGAAATAGAACATTGGCAGAACCGGTTACATGAAGTAACTATGCTGAATTGCAACATGATGACCCGGTCGCTATGTTGTGTGTCGTTAGAGGCAAGAAGTTTGCCTATTTATGATGGTTTAAATGAGGTAGATATCTTTTTCGATGCATTTGAAAGGGAGATACTAGAAAAGAAATGCTTCCAGGACTTGGACTAGTCACTGCGCACTACACCCGCAAGATGGTGGTATACGCACAAGGGAAGCTTTGATGATTGGCACAAATGTAGGAGGATGATGAGAACATGATTTGGGAATCCTAATATGTGAATAATAGAAAATTACAATGAGCAGAGTGATCTGCACATGCATCTGGCCAAATGGACACAAGATTATGGAGAAAATCCCCAACTTGAGTGGGTGCAACTATTTTATCAAACCTTGGATGTTATCCCAATGAATTGGTATATAGAAATAGAGCTCTGCCATGGGATAGGTGAATGGGATATCCTACGCAAAGGATTCATGATGACGTTCATCTTGGAGAATGGGTTTGATAGTATTGACGAAGCGTTACAAGAAGTGAAAGCAGCCACCTTTAGGATACTGCAGGATCCTTTACACTTGATTCAACCTGAATGGGCTACTCAGCTAAGTCACACACTCAAATGTTATAATGTAACCACTAAAGGTGAGGATGAGGATCCGCGGAAGATCAACATTCCAGAAATAGAAGGACACCGTGAGGTTCAAGGACCACAGATTGAGAACCCTGATATAACCACACTGGTGAAAACAAAACAAGTGAACATCGGAATGGAGGCAAAGCCAAAATTCGTGAATATTGGAGACTTCTAGGACAACATGATAGTGGATAAGTTCGCTAAATTTCTCTGTGAATATCAAGGCTCATTCCCTACCAAGTTTACGGATCTGAAATGAATAATCGGAGACCTAGGAGTGATGAAGATCACATTAAAACCTGACGTGAAGCTAGTTACGAAGAGACCTTAGTGCCTCAATACGAAATGCATGGAGAACGTCCTCTTAGAGCTAGACAAAATGCTAGCAGCAAGCATCATTGAGCCTATGGAAGAATCCATTTGGGTAAGCCCTATGGTGGTGCAAGAGAAGAAGTAGAAGGATGAGATAAGGATATGCATGGAATCATCTCAAAAAACTGAATGACACTTATGTGCATGATACATTCTCGACTCCATTCACGGATGAAGTTTTGGACAATGTAGGTGTCGAGGAAGCATATTCCTTCACTAATGGGTTCTCTGAGTACCACCAAATCAAAATTGCACCAGAGGATAGGAGCCAGACAACCTTCACAATTGAGTGGGGTTGTTTTCAATACATTGCAAGGCTATTTGGATTGAAGAATGTGCATGTAATCTTTTCGCACATGGTTGTTGCGGCATTTAAGGAATTTATTCACAAGTTCTTGGAGGTATATTTTGAAGAGTGGACTATATTTGGGTTGGTCAAGCACCACGTAGCAAGTTTGCGCCTAATGCTAGATACTTTCCAAAGATGCCCAATCGTACTTAATTGTAAGGAGTGTCTATTTTGCATTCCTTTTGGGAAACGTATTGGGGCATGTGGTTTGTAGACATAGAATAACAATAGACCCCATGAAGATCACGATGATACTGAACTTGGAAGCATCGAGGAGTGTGAAACAATTGCGGGCCAGTCTAGGAAATATGGGATATTACATAAATTTTATCAAAGGCTATACCTAGACAAGCATGCCGATGGAAATTTTGTTGAAGAAGGATGTCACATTCTATTGGAATGGTGACTGTAAGAAAAGCTTGGATATATTGAAAGAAAATATGGTTATCATGCCGATTCTAGTCTTCCTAGATTGGAAGAAAGAGTTTCATGTACATGTTGGTGCATCGTGTATAGCGCTGGGGGTAGTACTAACACAGGATGGTGGCGAAGGCTTGGACCATCCTATGATGTTCGCAAGCTACAGATTATCCAAGGCAGAGAAGAACTATTCTACCAATGAATGTGAGGGGCTAGCTATGGTGCATGCGCTCTAGAACTACCGACACTACTTGTTAGGATGCCATTTAAAATGTATACGGATCACTCCGCAGTGAAGTAGCTGGTCAATAAGCCTGTGTTTGGGGGTTGAATCTACAGATGGCCCTTATTGTTTTAAGGTTATGATTTCGAAGTTGTTGTGAATCTTGGATGATTGAAAGCAAGACCAGACCATCTATCGCACATCGAAAGAGGTGAGGAGCCTACTAACATGGAAGAAGGATTGTCTGATGCATAGCTATTTACAGTACGTGTTGTAGATGGTCATTTTGAGGATATAATACATTTCTTAAAAATAGGAACTGCACTGGAAGGATACTTTGTCTAGCAAAAGAAGGAATTAGTGGTGCACGTGACATATTTCTCTGTCAATGCTAGGCATCTATACAGGATGGGGACTGATGAGATATTGCGATGGTATGTATATGAGTTTGAATGAAGCAGTATCCTGGTGAATGATCATGGGGATGTCACACGAGGACACTATGCAGGGAGAGAAATTGTTCAGAAGATTCTACGCTCAGGGTTGTGGTGCCCAACCCTTCATCGACATTCAAAAGCATATTGCAAGGTGTGTGATATATGTCAATGAACAGGAAGGCCATCGTAGAGGGATGAAATGCCTTTGAATCCACAAATGAAGTTGCAACCCTTCGAGAAGTGGGAAATAGATTTTGTGGGACCCATCAACCATAAGGGAAGATAGGGGTGAGGTACATTATCACTCCGACAGAGTATTTGACTCGTTGGACAAAAGCACAGCCAATGAAGGATTGCACAAGCACGATGGCCACAAAGTTCCTATTTGAGCATGTAATGACATGATTTGGATGTCCAAGGATCTTGGTGAGTGACCATGGTATGCACTTCCTGAATGACACGATCAGTGCACTAACGGAGGAATTTCAAGTATATCACTAGAAGACCACACCTTATCTCCCACAGGCTAATGAGACCATGTAGGCATTCAACAAAGTGCTTGGAAATGCACTGACCAAGGTTTACAATGCTCACTGAAGTGATTGGGACCTACGCATACCTACAGTATTGTGGGCATATTGAATAACATGCAAAACGTTGTCGGGACAAACCCCTTTTAGGCTTGTCTATGATGTGGAAGCTGTAATTCCTATGGAATACATCATTCCTAACTTACTCATAGTAGCGCTGATAGGTATGACAGATTGCAGAGCATTGGAAGAGAGGCTTGCATAGCTGGATGAGCTTGAAGAAGAAATATTTTTGGTTGGGCTTCACCAATAGGTCCAAAAGTAGTGTGAAAAGGCATGGCATGATCGACACATGAAGCTACACACATTTAGGGTAAACGATCTAGTTTTTTTGTATTATAGTAAGTTTGATAAATTCCTCAGAAAATTCAGGATGCACTGGTTAGGACGTTATGTTATTGAGAAGATTACCGATGGAGGAGTGGTACAACTCGTCAAGTTAAATGGAGAACCCTTCTGCAAGAAAGGTGAATGGCATTCACTTGGAGCCATACACTAGCGATCTAGCCATGTGACTAAATGAATGTAGCACAGTCTTAGCACTCCAAGCAGTTGAAAGGAGGCATAGGACTATAAACTACAGTGCTTAGGTTGGGGAGTTACGCGATTTCAAGACTGCGTGAAGCAGGGAAGCGTCATAGGGTCCGCGATAGCCCAAAGGTAGTTGCACTACTCCTGGAAATAGCACATAGGTTTGCCAAAAAGTGACCGTTAAAGTCACTATTCACAATCTAATGGTCAGACTGTGGCCAAATGGAGGTGGTGGTAGGCACTTAAGGTGAAATTTATGGATTAGATTCTTGAAAATCTATCACCAATCTAGCATTAATGGGTCGAATGTGGGGGGAATGGTCGGATTTGAATTCAAAAGGCCCTATAAACTACAAGTGACTATCTAGTGAACAACACTTGGCATTTTGAAAATTTAGTTGTCACGGTATCAAGTGTGTGTGGATCATGTGAATTGTGAGGCTTTGAGAGCAAGGTCAACATTTGAGAGATTGCTAAAGGAGACGCATGACTTCCTAAATAGAATGATGTTGACACCCACGGAAGCCATAGACACAGAAGTGGTGACAGCCAAGGTAGCCGCGCGGGAAATTGAGGTAGTAGAAGCCACTCTAAAGAGTGTCGAAGTGGTAGTTGAAGTCCCAAAATCACTCAGGACACCAAGACCAAAGAAGGATAAGTAGACTATGCTACCGGTGTGCATTTCACCAAGAATCCCATAGAGGACCAAGCTCATTTTACAGGAAAAGGGGAAGGCTATTAATCTAGAGGAAAATAAAGAAGAATTTGAAGAAATTCTAGTGGAAGAGGAGATTTGGAAATGGAAGTTGAAACCTAGGGTGTGGACCCTATTACCAGGTTACTAGAATATGTTCCTTCATGCAAGGGCAAAGCCAAGTTGCCAAATGTCATAGACGAGAGCAAGAGCTCCCGACAAATTCCATTTCTCCCGGATGACATTATTTTTAGGGCCAAGCTTATGGCGGGTTCCTATACTAAAGTTCAAAGATTGGCACCTCAGCTCATGAGAAATTCCCACATTTAGTGACTGAGCAGCTAACGTGTCAACTGATTGACAGGACTGCTGGAATGATCAAATTAGAGCTATGGACATGGCTCAAGTGTGTAGAGAAAGTCAGGCTACTCAACCTACTCTTGGTACCGCATTATCACCGTGCCCCAGTGACCATCTTTGTCATCAGGCGGCAACTCTACTTGGCGCGTGATGGGTGTTTGTGGCTAGAGGAGCCCATTCCCATCACAGACCACTTGACCCATCATTTCACACAGCTGCCTTACTTAGGGGAGGATCTAGCCAATATATCAGAAGGAATAGGTGGTGACTTGGCCCTCGTAGAAGCTATGAAGAAGAAATTCAAGTTGGAGAAGAAGAAGAAGGGATATGCCATCTCCAACATTAACAACCTTCCAGTCAAGGATGCAACACAAATATTAGCAGGGAAGGTGATGTGAAAGTGCCACATAGATGAGGTGCTCATGCCTGTGATTGCACTAGCAACCTAATGCACTGAAGGAGTCTAGTTCAATTGGGCGAATTATCTATGCGACAAGTTCCTTGTGAACTATCACGAGGCATAGGAGTAGGGGAAGACGTTCCAATATGCGTGGCTCTTACAGATGATGGTACTAATGGAATGGGAGCTTCTATAAGATAGGCAATTCCCTTCAGTCACCCTATAACTTCTAGAGGCAGCGATGTATGCTTCGTTGTGGGCAACCAAGGATGAGAAACATGTAAGAGAAAGCAAGATATTTTGGATCTTGATGGAGATGAGTATCTAGATGGGAATAAATTGTAACTCATGGTTGTTGCCCACAGTATATGCTAGTTTGCAGAACTTTGTAGAGTTCAAAGAGGATTTCCACCATGTCTTTATCAGGGGACAAAAGGACCCCATGAAGACATGGCATAGCTTACCTCATCTGGCAATAGATGATGTTATCTTAGCAGTCCTTGAGTCTTGTACACCGGAGTGGCGTGTTGCAACCGACTACGCAGTTGAAATGTACAAATCCATCGCGTAGCGTAAGAAGGAAGAAACAAATCTCAGAATGGCATAGCTGGTTGAGAATCGCAGAAAAGAGGAAGCAAAGGCTAAGAACTAGGCAGCACACAATGATGCAAAATTGGCAGAAGAGCAGAAGATAGGAGGAGAAGAGCGCGAAGGACAGAAGTCCCATTCACCTTAGGCTGAGGTAGAAATAGAACAAGGTGGTGCAGACCCATAGATAATGTCCACCCAAATCAAGCGTCAACTACCACAAGAGAAGCTAGTGCCACGGAAGAAAACCAAGGCTTCAATGACATCCTTGGACCCAATCACCCTCACTGAGGGAGATTTGTATGATATTGGAGAAATGGTGAGGGATGTCACTGTGAAGGCCCTCCAACAGTTCGAAGAGTAGCAACAATTAGTATTAGCAGCTCTTCGGATAGAGCTGTAGGACTTGCAGGATTGCACTCCACAGGTTGGCATAGCATCCACCAGCCTCGTGATTGACACTTCATCTGCCGCAGAGATGTTGTATGCAAGGGTGACCAATGCAATACTTATACCAGATGGGGAAATTACTACAGAAAATGAGGCTGACAGGCCGATGGTCAACAACCTGAAAAGGGTGGGATTGAATATAGCCATGCTCCCTCAAGAGACACTCCACCTCTTGGAGGATGGAGTCACCGCGAAACTTAGGACCCAGGAGAGTTGTGCTCTATAAGTAATGAGGGAGCAACATGTCAATATCAAGCAATTGGGCCTACAATGAAATGAGGTAGTGGAACAGAACAAGAAAATGATGCAGTTACTAGAGGAAGCTTGTCAAAAGGTCCCAGAGTTGGACATTTAGGTAGGAGAATCAGTTGAGGAGCACGTCGGCAAGTTGGCCACAGGGGTACGCGACGCTCGGACAACGATGGCTAGGATTCAGCTAAAGCTAAACTTGCAAATCACAGAATTGTAGTTGAGGGCTTAGCCTTAAACTCTGCCAGAAGTTAGGGAATAGCATGCCACTACTGTCACAATAGCAATAACAATGGTTGACAATGCATTAGGACACTGCCCACGACTTTTTGAATAGTCATTCAAGGTCCTGACCACCCTGTAGGAGGATCCGAATGTAGAGCACCTGGAGATAGAGGTGCACAAGCTACAACAAAGATATGACGAGGTCAAAGGACTGCACAAACAGTCACCCTTACATAGAGGCTCGCATGGATGCAGGAGGCAAAGTTGCTTAAGGAACAGGTGGATGCTACTTGAAACAAAGAAGCAGTCCTAAAAGCACACCTATAGCCATCAATAGGCGAGGCATATATGATCACAACTTGCATTAAAGGAAATCTTACGACAATGTAGGAAACTTAGTAGAAGATTCAGGGTGGCAGTTTAGCGGCAGTCACCGAGCATAGAGTGGAAGAAGTCTAGCAGGCGGACGCGTAGTGCATTGGTGACATTGTAGTCATCCAAACAGAACTAGGATATCTTTGTGCTAAGATCTTTGCGCTTGTAGAGTGACTCGAGGGAGAGTCACGATGTTCGTGTTGGGGGCCTGTTGGGTGTAGGATCCCCCAAGGGTAGTTTTGGGGCCAAAATCCCATATTTTGGTCAAATTTTGTAATCCAAGTTTAAAGAATCCGCATTTTGTGGTCGCATAGCATGTAGGTGTTAAAGAGTCATAGGGTTGTCTGCCATTACTTTGGAAATGTAATGTCAGCTATAAAAGATCTACCTATGGTTTATAGACCATGGGATTGTATAAATAGAGCCAAGCTCTAAGAAGAAAAAGTGAGAAAGGAATAATAGAAGATAGACACATAGATCTTAGGTAGAAGTGTAAGTTTCAGTCGTAGCGTAGGTAGAGGCTCTACAGCTGAGTGCACAAAGGCCTAGGACAGAAGTCCATAGCTAAGTGCGTGGACTCCTGCAACTCAGTGCGCAGGGTGGGTCAAGTCTATAATTGTCCAGAATTATCAATAAAGATCAGTATTCTACAATTTTTTCATCTTTATTTCTATTTATGCAACTTGTTATGTTGGGTATGGATTTCACTCATAGTGCTTATATAATGTGTGAATTTATGTAAATGTGTGTGTTAAGTGAACACAATTAAGAACATCTATTTACGCGAAGCTAACTAAGGTCGATTAATACGGTAACTACGACACCTAGCCTAGTTTTGGAGATATCGCAGTTCATTGTGATAATAGTAGGAAAGTACCTGAGCTACAGGTTAGAGATGCGCGAAGGTCGATCTTGCACTTTTGCAAAGGTAATAAAAGCCCAAATAGAGGGTTTTTCTTACAAGCCCTAGAGCAATGTCACCTGCATGAAGGCAAGGATAGAAGAGATTAAATGACATCACAACCATCTCAAGTGTGCAGAAACTTGGTTCCAGCATCCCCCCATACTACTTTGGGTGAGATTTTGGTCTGCCCTCTGTGGGGTGATGTCAAAAGGCCCAGTAGTGTACGGATTTATTTGGCTAACTAACACTGAACCTGGGTTACGCCTCCTAAAGCCAACAATAGTCACCCCGTGAAACTATCCCATGGGGATGATCTTCTACTCATTTGCCATTCTTAGCTAAATCGAAAGAACATTAAAGCACGGGTCTCCCCATCCATTCCCAAGTCTACTTTGGTAGGATGTTCACATCTAACCCTAGGTCCAAAAAATCTTATCCATTTCATACTCTCCTATCTGTGCAGTCAGTCTCATCTCCCATCCCGTTCTTATTTTATGCTTGTCAATCTTTTATACCATGAGCAACTCTCCCCAAGCGGTTCCAGTGCATTTATTGATGATCTCTTGTAACCCCTTCACAGCCGTTTTTAGTCGTGGGTTTTTTTCCTCTTTCGCTGTGAATTTGTGGATCTTCTTATCCAAACATTCTTTGATCTCTTTCTTAGTTCGATTCCAATGATATGACATCACACATCTCTTATGCAGATTCCGGTCCCAGCAATGGAACCATTTGTTGGCTTGAGGGGGCTTGACCTAGGATCTACGTTAATTAGCCAAATAAATCCCTACACTACTGTCACTTTCAGTATCATTCAGTGGGTCACGGGTGGAAGTGTCACCCGAAGCAGTATAGGGGGATGCTAGAACCAAGTTTCCACACCTTGAGATGGTGGTGATGTTGGTTTATTCCTATTATTCTTGCCTTCACGTAGGTCGCTTCGCTCTAGGGCTTACCAGATGAGCCCTCTATTTCATCCTTTAATACCTCTATGAAAGGGTATGGTTGACCTTCATGCAACCCTAACCCTCGATCTAGACACTTTCGTGCTGCTAAGGTAGCGTATTACATAGATTTTCAAGTTATCTAAAGAATCTTACTTGTCTTATCAAATACTCACAGTTAGCATTGTGTAAACAAATATTCTTAATTGTGTTCAGTTATCCAACATAATTATATACATTCGTGCATCACATAAGGATTATAAAGGAAATTCATACATAAAATGATAAGATGGATTAATCAGAACAAGACCCAGGAATTGCAGAATAGTTTTCCTTATTGATGTATTCCAAGTGATTACAGACTCTATCCACCTATTGTATCTGTTGTGACAACACCTCCAAAAATCTAGGTAAACATAAAAATTTTGGACCCCCTACATCAAGCCTAAGCTTCGGCCCCGTTAATCCCTTCTCGAAGGTTCGTCAGTGTCAGTAAATCCGAGGGAAATCCAAATTTTTGGTTAAGTTAAGCCAAGTCGCAAGTTCATGAGATAAGACTAGGTCGCATAGTTAGAACATGATTATATCATATACCCATGACCAAGGCAACCCTTACGACCTATGGGACTTTCTAGTCGTAAAGTCACAAGGCCGTACTTCCAACTGCCTAGATTCCACACGAACCCATGACCCTATGACCCCGTGATCTTCTAAGTCACAAAGTCATAATGTCACCTTAGTTACCATTAGTCACTTTTGTGAGTATGCGACTGCGCAACTCTGTGACTTGCAAGGTTGCCAAGTCGCAAGGTCGCAAGGTCGCATTGCCTATCTACATCTTCCAACCCGACTTTGCGACATGTGTGACTTCACGACCCATGAGACTACACGGCCTATGAGTTTCAAGGTCGTAATATACCCCCTCGCGACCCTCGCGATGTCCACACGTGTGATTATTTTATAAAGAGGATGGCGCCCTGGTCACATTTGAAAAAGCTGTGTTGGTCGCACTAGAAGCCATAAATCCCTTCAACCTAACATCGTGCGTGCATATGATTTTGGTAAGTAATGATCCTCCCTCTTGCAATGATTATTTTCTTCCAAATGGCATAAAATGCATCTCCTGACCTTTGGCTTACCTCCTGCCCTAGGTTTTAGCCCTTTGCTTAGCTATCCTTTGTTAGGCCCCTATACTACTAGTGTAACCCCTTATTGTTATTTGTACAACCCCCTTATGATATTGTTTTACCCATGTAGTCCTCATGCTATTACTATTGTGCCCCATATAAGCCCAATATTTTTATTATTGTGCCCTTACATTATTATTGTAATGTCAGCTCTGATTATATTGTGACCCCTTAGACTCCTACATATAGAAAGTAGGTCTTTTCATTTGTATCATCCAATAATTTTTCATTTGTGTAATGTAAAGGAGGTTTCCCCCTCAAAGAGGCTAAATTCTAAGGCGTTGATATATCTTTTCCATCTTTTGGTGAGCTCGTTTCATAACATTTGGTATCAGAGCTTTGGATTCTAGGGTTTTTGCAAGCTCCAGAATTTAAGCTAAAACAGGTCATCATGGGATTTTTGCTATAACTATTTTGCTACGAAGTTTCAGTAGCTAAGAAAAAACCCATTTGAGAAGAGATTGGTCTAAACCTTCACTCAGAAATTTAGATCCTGTCTAGCTATATTTTAAGAGATATAGTCTGAGGAAGTTAGGGCTTTTGCAGACCCCCGAATTACATTCCAAACAAGCAACCTTGGGAAAATTGTCATAACTATCTCTCTGAGCATCAGATTGAAATTTCGTAAGAAGTTATAGAAAGTGGATGGAATGTAGTTTCTTTTTTATGTTTTTCAGATCCAAAGGTCAAAACAAGGACACATGGAACTACATACAAGTTCGCTCTTCTGAAAAGTTATATAATCAGGTCATCTTGGGAGATTGTGCATAACTCTTTCTTGTAGAATCCATTTTTGATTAGACTGGTTGCATTGGTAAGAGGACACAAAGGGCTACTATAGATCGCAATTTTAGAACTAGATGATCTAAAATTACAGAGATACATCTGATTCAATATCAAATTTGTACAAATTGAAAAAAGGTGTGTAGTTTTTTTTTAATTTTTTGCATAAGCTTGGTTTGAAAAATTAGTTTGAAGGAATTCAAAGGGCATAGTAAAGAATTATTATCGGTAATTGATGCCCTAAGGAATGAAAATGCAAACACCTAGTAAGAAACCTAAAAGCTCTAGGATGACTCATGAAGAAGAGGAAGAAATGCAACATGATATATCAAAATTATGAGACCAAGTGAAACAAGTGACACCTGCACAAGGAGTAACAAAATCTAAGATGGATGGTTTAAATAAAGATATAGAAGCTAAGATGTATTGTTTAAAGGAAGGTGTAGAAGCTAAGATGAATGACGTGGAAGCTAAGATGGACAATTTGAAGACAGATTTGAAGATAGATTTGAAGAAAAATTTGACAAAGTTTCTACAAGAAATGCTTATTAACGGTGAAAGGGTAGCAAAGGAAACTCATGATGAGAACAGAATAAATGTTAATTAGGATTTCATAGACTCTAATGTTGGATCGAAGACCCACCATATTCTAGAAATCGATATGAGGAAGTTTGATGGCAAGGATCCCACAACATGGATATTATAGATGGAGCAATTTTTCGATCTCAGTAATGTGCAAAACACACAAAAGGTACGTATGGCAACTTTATATTGGAACCAAATCAGTTTGTATGGTATCAATGGCTTTGCTCTCGTAAACAATTTATCACTTGGGCAATTTTTACGGAAGAATTGATGGCACATTATGAGGATACAAAAAGCAACACTTTTTTTTAGCCAATTTATAAGTCTCAAACAAAAGGGTTCAATAATGGAGCACATTGAGGAGTTCCAAAAATTGAACATAAGGGTAAAAGATATTCCAGAGGAGCATAGGATTGATGTGTTCATAGGGTCTTTAAAGGATAATATCCAACATGATGTTCGCCTTTGGGAACCTGATTCATTAGAGAAGGCATTCAGGTTAGCAAGAAAAATGGAAAGCAAAATTATGGCAACCAAGAAGCATACCACTCACAACTATAAAGATGGAAGTGTTGTCCCTAGTGTTCCACAACCTATAAGGTTGACACCACAACAATTGGAAGAAAAAAGAGCAAAAGGGCTTTGTTACAGTTGTGATAGTAAATACACTAAAGGTCATAAGTGTGCTGAGAAGAAATTAATCTACATCGATTGTGAAGAGGAAGAAGAAAAGGAGCAAGAAAGGTCAAAAGAAGAGGATATACTCCAGGAACAAAGCCTAGATGAAGAACAAATGAATCCGATGATATCTTGTAATGCATTGGCGGGAACTACCACTCCTCAAACCATCAAGATAGAATGACAAATCAAGAAAAAAAGGTAATAGTGTTGATTGATTTAGGAAGTACCCACAATTTTATTCATTGTAAGGTAGCAAAAGAATTGAATTGCTTCCTATATCCAGCACCAGAGTGTCAAGTGATGATTTCAAATGGAGGAACAATAAATTTCTATGGAAAATGCCATAATGTCAAGCTATCCATGGGAGAATATGTATTGACTAGCACAATGCTTTCCATTCCAATGGGAAGTGCTGATGTTGTACTAGGAGTCCAATGGCTACAATCCTTTGGTACAATAGCTTTTAATTTTCAAGAAATTTTCATCAATTTTTTTTTTTTAACAACATCGATTACTTTCATATTATAAAACCCAAATCAAAGTTTTGATACATTGGAATCAGAGATTAGAGTGAAGAGGATCAAAACTAGGTACGTAGACCCATTTTCCTCGATTCTGCCTCTATGATGACTGAAATTAAAGAGGGAATGGCTATATTGCCTTACATAAGCACCTCCTAACCAGCAGAATTTTCAAACCATGGAAAAATTAAGGGAGATTTTGCGTGACCGAATCATCCGGCTTGGGATCCCTCCTTGCACTAGCCTTGGAGGAGGCTTCAGCTTGGTGGCCCTGAGAGAGGGCTCTGATTTGTTCGATGGCTTCTTCAAGGTGGCTGCACCTTCCTTTGAGATTTTCAATCTCTTCCTTCTGTTTCTCCATTTTCTTCCTCTTCGATCTATTGTCAGTTTCGTAGTCCTTCAGGTGGTTCACGAAACTGTTGATCAGAATGGTGTGAGTTCTACACATGGTGCATTCTCTGCTGAAGGGCCTGTCGATTGGCGTGTTGGCTGGATCCTGATCGGTTATCTAGTCCTGGTTCTCCATGGAGCTGGGATCAAAGAGAGGATCTGAGGGATAAGGGTAGTGGAGGTGAGCGGGGAGAAGGGGAAGAACTAGGGGGGGGGCAGAATTCCAGAGAATGCGGACCAGTGAAGGAGAGAGTGCAGTGTGCTGGAGAGAAAGAAAGATACCCTGGCCTCTGCAATGAGAATAGAACAGAAGGTCAGCTATAGATGAAAAAACCAAAAGGAGACCATCATTTACCTGAAACGAGGAGCGAAGCTCATGTTCCTGGAGAGAGTAAGAACCCACTAACTGATGCCTACGCTTGGTGAGCTCACAACGCAACTGTTTAGCATAGCCTCGAGCTGAAGAGATTCTGGGGTTCGCCCTGTCATTTACATAAGCAGAGGTGGCCTGCTGGTTCTTGGATCGAGAAGGGGAAGATCTGATTATGATAGAGGAGGGATCGTTTGAGGTGATCTTAAAGCACTCGAGGTGCCTTCCACCAGAATGGGCACGATCACGCCTTCTGAAAATGGCTGCGCTGGTCAGGGAGGGATTCCAGAGCCTGCCTGGGTACATCGGGCACTGTGGGCGAAATGCAGTCCTGTCGTACCTGGATGGGCAGTCGAGGAGGCTTAGCGGAGAAGAAGGGGATATGGGGAAGGGCCGGATGCATTGGTACTGATGCCTGAGGTGGCCAATATCCTGGGGAGAGGGGGTGAGGGTCTGCCTATGGAATATCCTTACCATAAAATTTATCGTTTTCCCTTACCTGACCCATGGGTCTTCCAGCTGCGTTATTTGCTTGCTCATCCGCTTCCACATTGTTGCCTCTTAGGATGTGTTTGAATGTCACTTTGTTAAAGCACCTGATTTGATCCATGATCCTGCTTTTGATTCTGTTTAGGGCTATTTGATTAAAGTCGTTTCCAGAGTTCATAGCTGCTATAATAATGGCAGAGTCGCCCATAACAAGGAGATATTTGATGTCGAGATTCTTGGCGATAGAGGTCCCCAGAAGGAGGCTGTAAGCCTCGACCTTATTGTTTGACATGGTGCCTAGACCCCACTCATAGGTGACAATAGTTTTCCCCTGAGGGTCTTTGATAGTTCCCCCAACTCCAGCTCTGCCTGGGTTATTTTTTGAAGCCCCATCGAAGTGGAGTGTGTATCTCTTTTGATGTTGGATCCAATTGTTGACTTCATCCCTGGTCCCTCTCAATTTCCAGTCCGAAAGTCCAAGTCCTGTGATTGCATTATTTTTTGCTCTTGTTTCATAATTGAATCTCCGCATCCACTCTTTTACCCTGTCATCTGTCCATTCCAAGTCTGCCTGGAAGATTCCATTTGCTTCCACGGTTTCTGTTATGAGAGCAGTAGTTTTGGCAAGAATGCTAGAGATACTAGGTTTCTTGTTGTTGAATATGCACTTGTTCCTGGCTATCCATATCTGCCAGCAAAGGTTTGAGGGGATGCTGTTCCACATCCTTTTTGCTAGGTTCATGTTTTTATTGGCATAAGGGAAGCTTTTCCCCCAATTTTTCTGAAGGAGAGAGATCTGGTTGGGGAGATCTCCAGTATTTAAAGGGCTGGTTATTAGATTCCGGCAAGACCTGGCTACTGGACAATCAATGAACAGGTGGTCACTGCTTTCCTCTGCCCCCCTGCACATGCAGCAAATTGAGGGGCCTTGGATACCCTTCTTCCTGAGATTTTCTGCTGTTAGGATTTTACCATGAAGCAGGGTCCAGTTGAAGAGCCTTACCTTTGGTAGGCTTTCAGTTCTCCAGGCTGTTTTGTAGAGATGCCAGTTATTGGATGCTGTAGAGTTTTGGAGAGCTTTGTAGCCTTCTTTTACCGTGTAGCTGCCACCATTTGGGTCCCAAACAAATTTATCATCTGACGATCTGTTTGTTGGAGCTGAGCCTGTGAGAGAAAGCTTTAGGTCGTCCCAAAGGTTCGAGATGCTGTTGGGAAGGGACAGAGATCTCCAGCCAGCCCAACAATTTTGGTCCCAAAGGGAGATGTCGAAGAGGGTTTTGAGGTTTGCCCCTGCCATCCACTGTTGAAGAGGCCTGTATTTAGGGGAGATTTCCCTGGCTTCCGTGCCCATTATTCTATCCTCCCATATGCTGATATGTCTTCCATTGCCTGGGACTTTAGATATGCTAGGTTTGAAAAGGGGAAGTGTTTTTTTGATCAACTTCCAAACAGGTGTGCATTGTCTATCGGGAATGGTTTCAGAGAGGATATTGTTGTTGATCCCGTTCAGATATTTCCTCTTGAGGACCTCTGTCCACCAAGACCCTTTCTCATTGAGTATTCTCCATGTTATCTTGAAGCCCATATCCATATTTGCAAGTCTTGGAATTCTGATTCCGAGCCCTCCTTTTTCTAGGGGAAGAGTGACCTTTTCCCATTTTATCAGGCTGAGCTTTTTTGTATCTTGCTTTCCCCCCTTCCACAGGAAACTTCTGATAATCAGCTCCATGTGCTTATGGATGCTTGCTGGAGCGATAATAGTGGCAAATTGATAGATAGGAAGGGCTGATAGAATGGCCTTGATGAGAATTGTTCTGCTCGCCAGGTTGAGCCAGTACACCCCCCAGCTCTGCAGTTTCCCTCTCAATTTCTCAATTAGCTTTACCCAAACCTCGGTTTTGATAGCTTCTTTAGCTAAGGGCAGCCCTAAGTACGTAAAATGGGACCAATTTGATTGAGCAGTGATTTCCATGATCGTGGAGATTCTTTGGGCTATGTATCTTGGGACATTCCAGGTGTAGACCATGCACTTTTTGTTGTTTAATTTGCCCCCAGAAGCTTGGAGAAAGAGGTCCAGAATGTTCTTGAATCTCCTGGCCATGAGGCTTGATGCCCCTCCAATTAAAAGGGTGTCATCTGCAAAAAGGGAGTGATTGATCCCCTTAGTTCCTCGGACAATGTCAACTCCTACTATTTCCTTTAACTTTCGCTTGTTTTCTAGGTGCAAGCTTAGCGTTTCTGCCATGATGATATAGAGGAAGGGAGAAAGAGGGAACCCTTGCCTCAGGCCTCTTGAACTTTTGAAGGCTTTGCAAGGCCTGCCATTAATTAGGGGGGCTGTCCAATTGTAGGAGATACATTCCATGACCCTGTTGATGAAGAACTCTGAAATACCGAATTTTTTTAAGACTGCCTGAAGGAAAGAATGGTTTACCCGGTCAAAGGTGTTTGCCATGTCCAGCTTGATGATCATGCCCCTCTCATTTCTGGCTAAGCTGTTGTGGACAGCCTCCTGTATAAGAATGACATTATCTATTATGTGCCTCTTGGGGACAAAGCCTCCTTGGTTCTCGGAGATGAGGGAAGGAAGAATTTTTTTGATCCTATTGGCCAGAATCTTAGTGATGATTTTGTAGGAAACATTACACAATGAGATAGGCCTGAATCTGTCAAATGTTTGAGGATTGGGCTCTTTTGGGATTAGCGCTAAGTGGGAGGATTTAATGCTGCTGCCCATTTTGCATTTTGTGTAGAAGTTTTTCGCCATTCTGATGTAGTCCTTTTTGATGATGTCCCAATGGGTTTTATAAAAGCTTGCTGAAAATCCGTCAGGCCCTGGGGCTTTGTCCGAGGGCATACTGCGAATTGACCATTCGATCTCTTCCCTTGTGATCTCTTTGTCCAGTTCACCATTTTGTGCTTCAGAGATCTTGTTCTCAATTATGTTGAGGAATTCCAGATTTTCCAGGTAGTGTGGATCAGCTGTAAGAAGAGTTTGAAAATGTCGGGATGCTGCCTCCTTAATTTCCCCTTGGTCCGAGAATTCTCTGCCCTCAACTATTATCCTTTCAATATTGTTTCCTACTCGCCTTAATTTGAGACTGTTGTGAAAAAACGCTGTATTTTTGTCTCCTGATTTGAGCCAGAGGCATCTGGATTTTTGCCTTTGCTCTTCCTCTTCCCTTCGGTTCTGGTTGTATAGCGCCTTGTACAGCTCACTTTCTTTCCTTTGGTCTTCTTCTGTGTCTTGGCCGACTTCCTTTTCTTGATTCCATTGCGCTATTTTCATTTGCAGCTCGTGTTTTTCCTTCTTTTCCTCTAATGTATGTTTCCTTGCCCATTGCTTTATGGCAATCCAGAGGAGCTTGAGTTTTGTTTCCCAAATGAAGTGGAGGGAGCCTGTTATATCATTTGCCCAGGTATCTTTTATTAATTTTCTGAAGTCCTCGTTGCTGTCCCAGGCTCTGTTGTATTTGAAGGGCAATGGACCTATATTTTCCAATTTGTCTAAATGCAAAGCCATGGGTTTGTGGTCTGATGTAAAGCCCTGGATAATTGTGCTCTGAATCCTTGAGAAGTTGGCCACGATTCTCTCCTGAGCCAGAATATGGTCCAGTCTCTCTTTGATATTGTGTTTGCCTGTTCTTTTGTTTGACCAAGTAAAGCGTCCATTCTGAGGTGGGAAGTCAACTAGGCTGTGAGTTTGAATGATTTCTTCCAGAGTATCTCTTGAGGGATCAGTCAAGAAGTTCCCTCCTATTTTCTCCTCCGCATTCCTTATTAAATTCAGGTCTCCTCCCAGGAAAATGTTTCTACCATGGGGAGTCATAAGATCTGAGGAAAGAGAGTCCCAACATGAGGCTTTATCTTTGAAGTGGGGGGGAGCGTAGACATTATAAATTGTGTATTCTTCCATCTTGGTTGTGTTTTGCATATCTAGCCTGATCCACTATCTGTTCTGTCTGTTATCTTTGAGTTTCCATTTGTTTTTATCCCAAATTGTCCCTATACCGCCTGAGGCTCCGTTTGCACTCATGGCAATTCCTTCATAATTTATGCTCCTTTTCAGGCTGTTATGGAATTCCTGTTCGGTGATTTTGGTCTCCTGGAGTAGGAGGAAGTCTGGATGTTCTATTTTGATAAGATATCGGACTGCATTATCTTTTAGGGAGGAGCCCATCCCCCTACAGTTCCAAGAGACCAAAATCATCATTTACCTGATTTGTTGTGGGCCCCGCCTTTCTCCTTCATCTTCTCTCCACTTCCTTTAGTCTTATCTAGATATGTGTCCATTGGTTGTTGGGTTCCTGTGGCCATTTCTTTTGCGGCATTCTCATCTCTTATCTCTTTGTTTGATTTCCTTCCCACTTTTCTTGGGGGGTCCATGGTGGTGTTGTTTTCCTTTGTTTTGTTTCTTGTTAGGATTCTTTCCACTGTTGGGGGAGGGGAGGCCTGAAGGGGGGAGGGGGGGATGTCCCGGGGTCCTTAGGAGAAGGAGGAGGGGATGGGGGATCCTCTACTGCCAAGGATTCGAAAGGGTTGGAGGAGGAAGGGAAGGGAGGGCCAGATCCTGAGGGTTGAGAAGAGAGGATAGGGATTTCAGGGGAGGGCTTTGGAGAGCCTGGAGGGGGGTTTGATTTTTTTTCTTGACTATTTCCCAAGCTTCTTCCGGTGCTTCCGCATTGTTATTATCTATAGCTTTAGATTTGCTACACCTATTAGCAAAATGTCCATATTCGTGACATACCTTACACTTGAATGGCAGCTGCTCGTAGTCCACTTGCTGGATGTGCGACCACTGATCCACTTTGAGTTTGATTGCCTCCGGTAATCCTTTCCCCAGATCCACTTCAACGCATATCCGAGCACAGGCATGCATATTCTCCTTAGGCTCCGATCTGTCGATATATTTCCCAACAACGTTCCCGATGGCTTTCACAGATTCATCTCCCCAGCAATGGAGAGGCAGATGAGGAAGGCGGACCCAGACAGGGACGGCGTTGGGGACATCCATTTCAGGATCAAAGTCGGGAGTCCATCGGTTGAGGTAGAGGCCTCTGGTGTCCATGAAGTAGGGACCATTTCTGAAGATGAGGTTACGGTCTTCCATTGATTCAAAGAGGAAGGTGAAGAACCCCCTTCCGCAAAACCTGATTGCAATCTTGCCTTGGACCATTGCGTTCCAATTCCTTTCAACCCAACGTTGGACCGTGCGGGAGGAAGTTGAATTAAGGGGTATTGCAGGGAAGCTAGGAAAGATAATCAACTCTAATGGTATGACAAAGCTTCTAAAAAAGGAACAAAGAGGTGTAATTCCACAATTATGTTTGCTAGATGTTTCCACATTGGAATCATCTATTTCTCTAGATCTCCAAAAAGTCCTGGATAATCATTCCAAGGTATTTGAGACTCCTAAAGGTCTCCCACCTGTGAGTGATCATGATCATGCTATTCATCTAATTCCAGGAAGTGTTCCTCCAAACATCAGGCCGTACAAATATCCCTATGTCCAAAAGAGTGAAATTGAACGTATGGTTGCAGAAATGCTAGAGGTTGGTATAATTCAACCGAGAATTTCTTTCTCTGCTCCACTAGTATTGGTTCACAAGAAGGATGGATCATGGCGCATGTGTCCGGATTATAGGGAGCTCAACAAGCTCACTATTAAAGATAAGTTTCCCATTCCTGTCATTGATGAATTAATGGATGAATTGCATGGATCAATTTACTTCACCAAGTT
>APFE030266596.1:188161-235587 GCA_000404065.3 Pinus taeda | reverse complement strand
CTATTGTCCCCATATTGTTATTACTGTGCCCCATAGAATCCCCTCTATTGTTATTTTTGTGGCTTTATATTATTATTGTTAGGTCGGCTGGGTTATATTGTGACTCCTTAGACTCCTATATATAGAAAGGAGGTTTTGTCATTTGTATAATCCAAGAATTGTTCATTTATGTAATGTAAAGGAGGTTCCCCCTCGAAGAGGTTGAATTCTAAGGTGTTGATCTATCTTTTCTATCTTTCTTGAAGCTGGTTTCATAACACCCTGAACTAAAATTGAGAATTAAAATTCGAATTTGATCTTAGCAGTTGTTTGTAAAATAATTAATTAATTCATCTTGAGTTGATTAGTTGGAGAAAATCAAACATGAAGTCTATGTGAAGACATGCAATAGTTATCCATTTGATTGAGGAAGTTATCCCTTAATTAAGGAGATCAGGATGAGTTGTACTTTGAGTTGTAATTAGTTAGCTCAGTTAACTGAGTTAAGTCTAGTTAGATTAGTTCCAACAGTTTGTGGAATTGATTGTGAGTTCAGTTAGTTAATGCATGCACGCATGCAACTAGTGTGCTTCAGATAACTGAATATTCTCTCATAAATAACTCATGCATGTCAGTTCAGTCAGAGACCCAGTTGAGATCAGAGGAAGGGACAATGTACTATCAGTTGCAGGAATATTCCCATGAGGATATCTCTTGCATGCATAAGGAATTCTTTCCTTGAGGATTGCGCAGTTATTTCTGAGTTTGGTGAGCAGTGTGTGAGGTAATTACACACAGGTGGCAGCTTGAGGACCTAGGAGAAACTGTGCAAGGAAATAGGAGGCTTGGAGGATTGAAGGAAGGCATATGTTGTGTCTATTCAGTCTATGAGTAGCATTGAGGGATTTTACGGAGAGCTGGATAGCTTGTGAGGTAAAACTTTGTGTAATCCAAAGATTTTTCCACTTGTATGATAATATAGATAGCGGGGTTTTTAGCTGAGGTTTTCCCCATAGTATTCTTTTGTTTTCATGTGTGATTGATTTCTCTTCATTTGTTACATGTTTTCTATTTGATCTTGCTCAAAATTGATTAAGCTTCCGCAAGTTTGTTTGTAGAAGTAGATCAAGTATTTTGCATTATCAGGTGATCTATAGTGAGAATTTCTACATGGTATCGAAGCAAAGATGATCAAAGAAGAGAACAGTATACAAAGAAGGGAGAAGTTTGAAGTTGAAGTTATTGATTATAGAAATCGAATTATTATCATATCTCAAATTTCACCAATGGCGTTCAACGGTTTGAGACTCGAGTATGCCCTGGATGGTAGCTCGAATTATATATCCTAGAAGGATTGCATGGAAGCGTTATTAAAGGACAACGATTTGAAGGACTTCATTGATCAATAAGTCCCCAAGCTAGCAACTACTAATGCCCAAGAATTGGCGGAATGGAAGAAATGTGTGGCTAGAGCGAGGAGGATTCTTCTGGAGGGAGTTCGAAACCACATTTTCTCGAGTCTCCATGGGAAGGAGACACCATTTTCAGAACAACAATGATCAAAGGAAGCTGGCGCTAAAAGACAAGCTTCAGAAAATCAAGTGTGAAAAGGGTGATATAATCTATACATATCTGAACAAGCTCACCACCTGCAGGGATGAGCTTGGAAGTGTAGGAATCACGACAACCGATGATGACATGGTGAGTCTTGCTCTCCTCGGTCTGCCTAAGAGCTGGCATAGCTACCAAGACTCAGTAAATGGAAGAGAGAAACTTCTAGATTGGGAACGACCGTGGTCGGATCTGATGCAAGAGGAGATCAGGAGAAGCACCAGAGATGGATCTTCATCAAAGCATGATGATGAAGAAAATCTAGCCTTAGTGAGTAAGGCGAGGAAAGGGAAAGGGAAGGCTTCCCATTCCAGATCAAGTTATTCCCATGGTGGGAAGGAGAATTGACAAATCTAAAGTGTGATGCTTTAACTGTCATGAGGTGAGCCATTATGCAACAAATTGTCCACCGAAGAAATCCAATAAGGGATCCTCAAAAGGATCAGATGGTGAGGCACTGGCCTCACAGTTCGAATTGGATTTCACCCTCATCGCATGCATGGTTTCATCGATGGTGGGTTGTGTTTGGTACCTAGACAGTGGAGCCTCATTCCACATGATCAGTGACAAGAGTTTATTCATAACTTTGGAATAGAAGGACCTCCAGATGCACATAGAAATGGGTGATGATGGAAAGTATTGTGTTTCAGGTGAAGGTACGGTTTTGTTTCGGAGGAAGCATGGAGCTACTCTCACCCTGACTGATGTAAAGTATGTGCCTAACTAAAGAAGAACCTGGTGTCCATCACAATGTTGGAAGACAAAGGATATGATGTAGTCTTTAGTAAAGGAAAGGCATTCCTGAGACACATCGGCACTGGACAGACCAAGAGGATTAGGATTCGAGTTAAGAATCTCTACAAGCTAGAGGTAGATGACTATGCTTCATTGAGTTCCAAAGTAGAGTTGGTGCAAAGCCAAGATATTGGCGAGCTATGGCATAGAATATTGGGCCGCTTGCACCATGGGGCCTTGAAGATCGTGCAGCAAATTTCTACCCGAATTCCCAAGGGTAAACTAGAGCAAGTGGATACATGCAAAGGTTGTACCTTGGGTAAGTATGCAAAATCTTCCTTTTAGGATTGAGACAGTTGAGCTGGAGCAATCCTGGAGTGAGTTCATACAGATGTGTGTGGACCATTCTCGACATCCTCCACTGCTAAACAATGGTGCTATGTTATTTTCATTGATGATTTTTCTCGTAGATGCTGGATCTATTTCATGCAAAAGAAGGATCAAACCTTCTCAAGGTTTTGTGAGTTCAAAGCCTTGGTTGAGAAAGAATCAGGAAATAAGATAAGGGCATTGTGAAGCGACAATGGTGGAGAGTATGTCTCTCAAAATTTTAAGGACTTCTGTGCAGCAGAAGGAATTAAATGGGAAGTGACAGCACCCCATAACCAACAATAGAATGGGGTGGCTAAAAGGAAGAACATAATGATTGTGGGAGTAGTTGAGGTGATGTTGCATGACCAAGGCCTACCACTTCATTTGTGGGCTAAGGCATGCAATACAATAGTATACTTGTAGAATAGAAGCCTGCATTGTATACCGGGGATGAAGACACTAGAGGAGGCTTTCTCCGGGAAGAGACCATATGTGAGTCACTTCAAGATATTTGGCTCATCGATATTTTTCCATGTGACCAAAGATGCCCATAAGAAGCTACAACCAACAGCTGCGTTGGGGATACTTGTGGTGTACACTAATACACCCCACAACTATCGGGTGTTCTTGCCTACCAGTGAGAGGACAGTGGTACGGAGAGATCTGAAGTTCGACGAGCAGAAGGCCATGCGAGTTTCCATTGAGAGGGAGCTCAAGTTGCGTGCAGAGGAGGAACTTTTGGTTCCTAAGGAGGAGGAGCCTCAGACTAATGTGGAGTAGCCACATGAAAAGGATCTAGGAGTGGAGACATCCACTCATGTAGAGTCTTCCAGAGATGGGAGAAAATGCTCAAGGGAAGCTGACATGTTGTTGATGGATGCGAGAGAGAATGTGGGACATCCATCTTCTTAGCGCAGATAGAGGAGGTCACCTGAGCGGTACACTGGTTACATGGCCCTTGTTGGGGAATGTATAGAGACTGAACCATCTTCCTTCAAGGAAGTAGTACAGTAGCCAATTCGGGTTGATGCTATGGTGGAGAAGTATGACTCCATAGTTTGGAACAATGTTTGGGATGTGGTCCCAAGACCGGGGGACAAGTCAATGGTGAGTTCCTGGTGACTTTACAAGGTAAAACAAGCAGCTGATGGTAGTGTGGAGAAACATAAGGCAAGGTTTGTTGCTCGTGGTTTCTCACAGGTCGAGGGGATCGACTATGATGAGACTTTTGCTCTTGTAGCAAGGTACTCATCTATCAAATTGATGTTGACACTATCAGTACAGATGGGTTGGAGGATCCATTAGATGGATGTGAAGACTATGTTCCTCAATGGAAAGATTGAGGAAGAGGTGTACATAGAGTAGCCGGAAGGATTTGAGACCTTCGATCATGAGTCACATGTGTGCCGACTCAAGAGATCTTTGTATGGGCTAAAGAAAGCACCTCATGCTTGGTACACCAGGATCGACAGCTATTTCATCGGGTTGGGCTTCACAAAGAGTGAAGCGGATGCGAACCTATACCACATCATGGTAGAAGGTAAGCCATTAACCATTTTTCTTTATGTTGATGATCTGATATTGATAGGTGATGATCATTTGATCAAGTCTTGCAAGGAGGACATTGCAAGAGAGTTCGAGATGAAAGACATGGGTCTCATGCACTACTTTCTAGGCATGGAAGTGTGGTAGAAGGATGGGGAAGTGTTTGTGTCTCAAGGCAAGTATGCCAATGAGATACTCAGGAGATTCCACATGGAGAAGTGCAAGCCCATGCAGACTCCTCTAGCAGGTAACTGGAGGAAGGAGGATGCTACTTCAAGTGAGGTAGTAGCTGCTACTATTTATCGACAGCTTGTGGGTTCATTGATGTAGTTAGTGAACACACGACCAGATTTGTGCTTTGCGGTGAACCAACTGAGTCAAGCTATGGTTTAGCCTACCAAGCTGTTTTGGAAGGTAGAGAAGCATGTGTTGAGATACCTCAAAGGCACATCTCAGTATGGATTATGGTATAGACATATAGAGGGAGTGAAGCTTCAGGGATTCACAGATGCAGATTTGGTAGGGAGTCCATCAGATCAGAAGAGCACTTCAGGAGGAATTTTCAACCTTGGTTCAGTTGTAGTTTCTTGGTACAGTAGGAAATAGAGGTTAGTTGCACTTAGCTCAACAGAGGTTGAATACATGGCTGCCAGTCAGGCAGCATGTGAGGCCATTTGGATGTGGAAAATTCTAGTTGGATTGTTTGATCAGAGGATGGATCCAACTGTGATCCATTGCGATAATCAGATTTGTATCAAATTCACTGAGAATCCAGTATTTCATGACAGGTCCAAGCACATCGATATCTAGTATCATCATCTTCGAGACTATGTGATGAAGAGGATCATGTTGTTGCAGTATGTTTCGACTGAGGAGCGGGATGCAAATATTTTGACTAAGGCATTGTCAAAATGCAAAGTCGAGTTCCACAGAGACAGGATCGAGGTGACAGATAATCCCTTTCTTGTTGAGAGGGAGTGTTGAAAATAGAAACAAGAAATGCTAAATATAAAAGTGCTAAAAATAACATTGCTAAAAATAGCATTTCGGGATAAATTCCAATTTTAGTTAGTCCCTGAACTAAAATTGAGAATTAAAATTCGAATTTGATCTCAGCAGTTGTTTGTAAAATAATTAATTAATTCATCTTGAGTTAATTAGTTGGAGAAAATCAAACATGAAGTCCATGTGAAGACATGCAACAATTGTCCCTTTGATTGAGGAAGTTATCCCTTAATTAAGGAGATCAGGATGAGATGTACTTTGAGTTGTAATTAGTTAGCTCAGTTAACTGAGTTAAGTCTAGTTAGATTAGTTCCAACAGTTTGTGGAATTGATTGTGAGTTCAGTTAGTTAATACATGCATGCATGCAACTAGTGTGCTTCAGATAATTGAATATTCTCTCATAAATAACTCACGCATGTGAGTTCAGTCAGAGACCCAGTTGAGATCAAAGGAAGGGACACTGTACTATCAATTGTAGGAATATTCCCATGAGGATATCTCTTGCATGAAGAAGGAATTCTTTCCTTGAGGATTGTGTAGTTATTTATGAGTTTGGTGAGCAGTGTGTGAGGTAATTACACACAGGTGGTAGCTTAAGGACCTAGGAGAAACTGCGCAAGGAAATAGGAGGTTTGGAGGACTTAAGGAAAGCATATGTTGTGTCTATTCATTCTGTGAGTAGCATTGAGGGATTGTACTGAGAGCTCGATAGCCTGTGAGCTAAAGCTTTGTGTAATCCATAGATTTTTCCACTTGTATGATAATATAGAGAGAGGGGTTTTTAGCTGAGGCTTTCCCTAGATTATTCTTCTGTGTTCACGTGTGATTGATTTCTCTTCATATTTATATGTGTTCTATTTGATCTTGCTCAAAATCGATTAAGCTTTCACAAGTTTGTTTGTAGAAGTAGATCAAGTATTTTGCTTTAGTATATTGCATTATCAAGTGATCTACAGTGAGAATTTCTACAATCAAACCTATTCAGGATCTCTATTGCATATATTCCTTGTCCTAGGAAAATATTATCTTCCCTTTTCCCCACTTCTAACCCCAAGAAATAATGTATCAATCCCAAGTCCTTCATCTTCAATTCTGAAGAAATATTTTCCTTACACTTGCTTATGAGCCTCTCAGAACCTATAAGAAATAGATCATCCACATAGAACACAAGAATGAGTTGATCACCCTCAACCTAAATGAAATACAGGTTAGAGTTTTCCTCGCTCTTGGTAAAGCGCAATCGTATACAGTAGTTGTTAATCCTTGAATAGCAAGCTTGAGGAGCTTGATTCAGTTCGTACAATTATTTCTTTAGTTTACATACATGTGATTGCTTGTTGTAAACCTCAAAGCCTCTTTCCTGCTCTATATACCCTTACTCCTCAATCACACCATTGATTAAATTTGTATTTACATCCATTTCATGAATACTTCACCCCATCTTTGAAGCAATAGATAGGACAACCCTGATAGAATTGTACCTGGAAATAGGAGTACCACAACAAATGGGATGGCGTAAATATTGAACCATGTAAGATGTATAGATCCACAGTTGTCGATTGTGAAGGGTGAAGGACTGTGGGAGCATTGACATACAATCATCGCAATGGATTGGCTAACATAGACTAGAGATCAAAGAGATTGTCGTGGGGTCAGGTAGCTAGTTGGGCCGTGCAACTAAAAGGGAAAGAGACAAAAGGACTCTAGTGCAGGAAAAGGTTGACGCATTCACATGTATATGAGCCGACAAGGAATATCCTTCAAGAAGTCATGAGTTGGTTGAGTTGCATAGGCAAAAAGGGGCACATGGTTCAATGGTCAAATGTGGGCATCATTGCACAACAAAAAATGTAGTTAGTGTCAGTGCATATAGAAAATCAAGTCGAAAACAAGTGTTAAGTCACAGACCATGGGAGTCGCAATAAAGCAGCCACACAGGGTGAATGAGCAATGTTGACCATTGGTACAACCCCTTTGGGTTAATTCCTTCTTGAAAACATTTCCAATATCTGTGTAGTTAAAATATAAACTAGATGAGACATGGGACACAAATTCCAGAGCTTGGGGAGGTAGACTGCTCGAGAAGTTAGAGGATGCAGTTATTAATACATATCATGGGATGAAAGGTGGGCCTAAAATAGGCTGACTACATAATAAATTAAGCTAGAGGAAGAGAGGGTGAGATTCATGCCTATCTTGGAAAAATTCACAAGCAAAAGGGACACAAATTAAAGAGGTGGATTGCACTGGAAGGTGTTGATTTTTGTAGCTTAGGAGGTACTCCAAGCCTTGTGGATTGAGGTTTTGGAGGAAGGAGCTCCACAAGTGGCCTTGTGGATCGAGGTTTTGGAGGAAGAAGCTCCAAAAGTGGCCTTGTGGTTCGAGGTTTTGGAGGAAGGAGCTCCACAAGTGGCCTTGTGGATCAAGGCTTTGGAGGCAGGAGATGCACAACTGGCCTTGCAGGCTTGAAACCCAAGCTTGGGGTTTTGCACCCATCATGATTTGGGACAAAACCATGAGCACATTTTGACATGTGATGAATGAGGATGATAGCTCTCATCAAGAAGAATTTGAGACAATCAAGATTATGCAATTCTAAGTGAAATTGAGATATGATTTTTTGAATTTTATGGTTGGGTTTGCACATGAGGAGTCTAGGTTGACTTAGTGATAAGAAGGCATGTGACAATTGTGCAAGCCTTATGATGATGTTTTGAGGAGCCGTCTCTATATGTATATATAGGACGTGAGATGAGGTTATTTTATGTATCCATTATGCAACACAAGAGCTCAAAGGAACTCGACATACCTACCTTATTTTAGGCCACATGTAGAAGACATTCTAGCGTGAAAGAGAGGAGAGTTACCACTGTTTGGTCGCAGGAAAAGAAGCAAAATATCAAGGAAGAAAAGGACTATTTGGGGAGCCTTTTTTTGACTGCATGGAGGTTGTCTCATCTTGTAGGAGGGCTGAGTTAGAAAAGGGTGAACGTAGGTCTTTTTGGGGAAGCAAAGAGGTAAGGGAAGTCTATTTTGGGGTGGGGTTGTAGATGCCAGCAGGGACTATGGTAGGCCACAGGCCTAACCAATTCAAAAGAAGGATGTCATGGTATGTTTTGGGGTTGAAAAGTGCCTATAGAAACAACACACATTGGGAGGACTCTTCCTTGATGAGGCTACAATGAATCAAGGGTTGTTCGAGTGGTGGATTGAGGGTTGTTGCAATGTGTGAGTGCCCCAACCAGGGACAAAATTGATAACATACTCAGAGAAGAATTTTTGTCTTGTTTTGGGTCATTTCTTTGACAAGTTTTGGATTAATTTGACTTGCAGCCTGTGGGAGCCACATGTTGGGGTTGTCTTGAGCGTTAAAAAGCCCCGACTAGAAACAAATCTCACAGTGGAGTAATAGGTGTCTTAGGAGAGGACTATGGGTGAATTCTGTTGGAAACCAAGAGGAGGGTTTCCTAGGTGTGAGGATACTCTAGCTAGAGGTAGATTCTACAATAGGGATTGGACACTCGTGGACTGTTGGACGGAAATGTGAGAGTGGACCAGGTGTGGATGTGATTAGGCATTTATGGTCTGCTAGAGGACAATGTGATAATGCCCAAGTTGGAGCTCGGTGTGCACCATCTTCATGGACCTAGATGGTTGCTAGAGTGGTAGTTGTTGAGATCAAGGGTTCATGAACCAGAGGAGAAGTTGAGAATCCCTAGACTTGTGTGTGGAGAAGGGCTTCTACAACAGATGATGGGAATTCCTCCTAGCCCTTGTTCATTGTGAGAGATGTACATCTTATAGTGATAGGTGGAAGCCCTTTGTACCCTATGTTGGTCTTCATTGGAGCAGCACATGAAGACCATATTGGGCTGAAATCCCTGAGTAGTTGAGGAGTAGTAGGGGGCAGTTGAGAGTTGTTCACGAGTGAAGCTGTGAACAAGTCGACAGGAGTCTCAATGTGTTGTTCCCTTGATGGACTAAGGCACAACTAGTGATCAGATTGGATAACCGAGGTTCAATGACTAGTTGGAATTAGATCTTTGATAGAGGCAGTGCTGCAGATTGGGAGGCAGGTACAGGGTATGACCGAGAGGAGCTGAGAGAGTCGACTACATAAGCCATATGGTCAGAATATCTTGTTGACGGTATATTGGTTGTCAATGTACTGACACTAAGCCCCAATTTTGTATCTTGTACTAGTGGATGTATGAGGGCCATTATCCCTGGTATGGGAGCCCTAGGTCGTTGTATTATATGTTGTTTAATATAACGATTGAAAATTGTAAAAAGTTGTCCATATTTTTTGCATGTGTGATTTATTGTTGTTTATATTCCACTGTGAACAGTAGTATCATTGTGTTTCTTGGTTTGGTAGCATCAAATATTCTAAGATTCTATCCTAGATCCAAGATCGTGGAAAACCAACAGAAGGAGGGAGCAGGATGAGAACAACTGGCTGAGGGAGTGGAATGGGGAGTTGGCATGGAATCACCCCCACAAACCACACATAATGAAAAATAACCACCAACCGAAGACTTATGATTGGCCAAGGGTAGGATGCATGACCGCACAACTAGCATATAGTTGCAATGACGATAGTGGAAGGCTCAAAAGAAAAATTCTGAATGAGGGATGATATTCATAGGGAAAATCATTCATTCAAGGGGAAAAAGATTATGATTCATGCATTGATGAGTCACGATTCAGTTAGTCATTGATGGGGGGAATTCCTTAGTAGAGGAGGAAAAAACAAAGTTAGAGAGAGTTTGGAAGGAGAAGATGTCTTTAGTGGTTTCCCAATAGAAGATACCCAAGAGGGCTTTGATGTCTGAGAATCATAGAGTAAAGGCTTGTCTAAGAACTAATGAACCCAGTAGAAGTGACTTTCCTTAGGATTGATGAATCCACTGGGAAGCTTGTGGATTGATGAACCTACTGGCTAGGAGAGAGACACCTAGGTCCTTTTAGGGCTAACAAACCACCAAGTGTAGCCCTAGGGCCGATAACGCTGGTGCTTACACTCGTTGATGAACTAATTATTATGGATGTCTCTATACTCCTACAATAACTTGTCTAGTTGATGAACCTTCCCATGTTAGAATGAAACTTCTCACTTGTAACTGAGCTGAGACTCTTTGTGCTAGCAAGACCCCCTGAGTGGATGCTGATTGAGAATATAGGCCTGATGGTGTACCAACAAAGAACTGTTGGGGACACATTAGAGAGATGGGTCTTGTTCACTGTATCTAGAATTATTGGTTTAATTCCTTTGAGACCTCTTCCTAAAGCTTTGAAATATGGTTTGAGAGTGATTATCCGCAAGAAAGATTACAGTGCGGGACAATCTAAGATTGGGTGGTGATTCGAAGTTCCAGTATCATTTGCCAGACTTCCCTTATAAGACAAATTATTACTTAATTTGATGTGCATGTGAATATTGTCTACATGTTTAATGTACTGTTAGAACGATTATGCTAATGCTAAAGAATGCCATCTCCTGTATGAATGTGGAATGGTATTTCCTATATGGTTTTGGGGAATGCTTATTATGTGTTAGTAATAGGAAAAATCATTTCTGGTGGGATTAATGAGGAGTGGTTCATTTCCTGTATAAATGGTTTAATCCCTTTGTGAATGATAAATAATGCCATTTCTATGTGAATTAACGAGGAAAGGTTGACTTCCTGCAGGAACAATGAGAAATGATCTTCCTTTGTGATTGATAAAAAATGGCTAACCTTTGTGTCTAGTTATGATCTTGAAATCTATTTCAATTGCCCGAGGATAAGAGATGCATAATTTCTCAGTTTAATTGACTTTTCTTATATTAAAAAGGATTCACAATGGTAGACCCTACATTATGGAATGTGTTCACAGGAAGCATGTATTCCTTTTATGCATTATTAGCTAGAATAGGTTGAAATCCCATTTAAGCTCAGGAGAGATAACGTTATATATATATATATATATAGATATATATATATATATGTGTGTGTGTGTGTGTGTGTGTGTGTGTGTGTGTGTGTGTGTGTGTATACACACACACACACACACACACTTATAATATACATATCCTTGTGCATGGGATGGGAAGAATACTTATTAATCTTAGGAGAGGTAGGCCTATATGGTAGGTCATCGAGGGCATCCTTATCCTTACACACAAACACACAGACAGACACACACAAACATATATATATATATATATATATATATATCTATATATATATATATATATATATATATATATATATATAGAAAGATATATGAGAAGCTCAGGTGGGAGAGCGTAAAAGGTCAAAGTCGAGGCCCATTCCCAAACCATATGTTAACACCGACACTGGTGGAGGGGGTTCATGTGACTGGGGTTTGTGTCCACCTGCACTTTGAATAAAACTTTCGAGTTATTTATTTCATGGGGTATTCATGTCTCGAGACGAGAAAGGCTACAACACTTAATGGAAATTCAATTATGCACAAAGGCAAGAGCTTGGTGGGACCTAGGAAATGTGGCTACTAATGCGGATCCATGCTGATGTGGCAACATGGTGGTATGCCACGTGGAAAATGGATTCATCCCTTTTAGTAGGGCTAGTTCACCCAAAAACTACGTGACACGTGGAACTACCTAAGGAGGCCATGTGTGTAGTGTGATGTCACGTCAGGTCCCTATACTAGTAGTGTAGACCCTTACTGTTATTATTAGTGTAGCCCTGATATTGTTATTGTTGTGCCCATCTAGTCCTCATATTTTTATTATTGTGCCCCATAAAATCCCACTATTGTTATTGTTGTGCACTTAAATTATTATTGTTATGTAGGCTCTAATTATATTGTGACCCCTTAGGCTCATATATATAGAAAGAAGGTCTTGTCATTTGTATCATCCAAAAATTTTCATTTATATATGTAAAGGAGGTTTCCCCCTTGAAGAGGATAATTTTTAAGTCATTGATCCATCTTTTTGTAAGCTGGTTGCATAACATTTGGAATCAGAGCTTTGTATTTTAGGGTTTCGCTGCCACAAATAGGACATCGTGAAATTTTTGCTATAACGCTTTTTCTAATATTTTTCAAAAGCTGAAATTTTTACCACGAGGATTTGAAATCATGATTAACATTCTATAAACAATTCAGATTTTGGTTCACTATATTTTCAGAGATATGATCCAAAGAAGTTAGGGATTTTTGCATGCTTTAGAATTTCATCTCAAATAGGTGATATTGGAAAATTGTCATATCTTCCTCTACAAGCATCGGATTTGAATTTTGTAAAAATTGGCCAAAGGTGCATGAAATTTAGTATCTTGTTTATCATTTTCAAGGCCAAATTTTAAAATAGTGACACGTGCAACGTCATACAAGTTTGCTATACTGAACCAGTCCATAATCAGGTCATCATGGGAGATTAGACATAACTTTATCTTGAAGAATCTAAAGTTGGTCTAAGTTGTGAAATTGGAAAGAAGACTCAAAGGGATACCATGGGACCAAATTTCAAACCTTGGAGATCCTAATTTATAGATATACAATGGATCCAATATCGAGCTCTTACAAAGAAAGTAAAATGTGTGTATTTTTTTTTTTTTAATTTGCATAAGTTTTGTTTGAAAAATCAATTTGAAGTGATTCGAGGGGTATAGTGAAGCATATATATCATTGTTGATTCCAAAATGACTCGAAGCCATAAAATGGAAACACCTAGTAAAAGCCCAGAAATATTTACTATGACGCGTGAAGAAGAGGAATAAATGCAACATGATATATCAAAATTACGAGACCAAGTGCAACAAATTTCGCTCTCACAAAGAGTAACCACAAATGAAATGGAAGCTAAGATGGATGGTTTGAAGAATTTACAGGGTGAGTTCCTCAGATATAACACCAAAGGACACAACTCACAAATAGATCACAAATCAATACACCAGTACCCTTGATGTGGTTAAAACCCTCAAAGAGGGAAACAATTCATGACCTGAGCCAACGTGGCCACTTCAGGAAATTTATTAATAAAAGATATAAAATTTACATAAGCTTCTCTCATGAAAGGTCATACTACAAATGACCCTCCATGCTCTTTAAATAGAGATCATGGACCAATCAGGTGTTAAGCCACATATCAAGTGTTGGTAATACCGAGGAGAGAATGAACCGTCAGATTGTAAGTTACAAAAGTACATAGTAAAGAAACACACTTTACCGAACTCTACCCTAGACCAAGTTATACTTAAATATTTCCTATGTGTCAGAATATCCTAACATCCCCCCTTAAGAACAACTTGGTATTGGATTGAAGTATGTACAAATATGACACAATATGAGAAGGAAGGAGGCATTAGAGCCTATCCCCCCTTAGTGACAACTTCCTGAACTCCAACGATAAATTGAAGTTTAGTAAACTTTGCCTCTGTGAGAGGCTTTATAAAGATGTCTGCAACTTGATCGTCGGTTGAACAATATTGCACTTCAATATCATGGTCATGAATGAGCTTTTAGATGAAGTGCATGTGTATTTCAATGTGTTTGTTGTGCTGATGTTGGATTGGATCTTTGCATAGTTGAATGGCACATTGATTATCACACCAAAGTGTAGTCGGATGCTGTTGTTGAAAGCCAAACTCTGACAAGATCTGACGAAGCCACAAGGCTTCCTTGCTAGCTTCTACGGCGCCATGATACTCTGCTTCTGTTGAAGAAAGAGAAATGACACTTTGTTTCTTGCAAGCTCATGTAATAGGTCTAGAACCAAGAGTGAAGACATAACTTGCAGTAGACTTCCGATCATCAGGTCACCAACCCAATCAGAATCAGTGAAACCAACCAATAAAGGAGATGCTTCTACACTGTAATGAATCCCAAACTGAACTATACCTCGAACATAACAAACTATTCTTTAGTTTCTTTCCAATGACTTTCATGTGGGTTTTGCATAAACCGAGCAATAATGCCAACAACAAAGGAAAGGTCAGGACGCGTATGGATCAGATACAAAAGTTTTCCTACAAGTTGACGGTATAAGGTAGCATCAACTTTAGGGTAAGTATAAGTGACTGAAACTTTGGCTCCAAACTAAAAGGGAGAAGGGGCTAGCTTACAGTCTTCCATGTGAAAGTGGCATAGAAGATCACATGCATACTTGGACTTGGAAAGGGAAATACCTTCCTTGGATTGCAAGACTTGAAGACCAAGAAAATGATGTAAGTGTCCTAAGTCTATCATTTGAAACTACTTTTTAAGGTTGGACTTCACATGGTTATAAGGTTTGGATCACTACCAGTAAGGATAGGATCATCAACATAAATAACAAGAACGATAAGAGACTTACCCACTTTCTTGGTGTAGACAATATTGTTAGAATGACACCTAGAAAATCTAGTATCTAAAAGAAAGCTATCCATTTTGGCATACCAAGCCCGAAGGGATTGCTTGAGACCATAAATGGTTTTCTTAAGACAACATACAAGGCTAGAGTCTGTTTTTATAAAGCCAGGAGGTTGTTCCATATAGATTTCTTCATGCAAGTCCCCATGCAAGAAGGCAAATTTAACATCCATCTGATGGACTTCCCATTTGAAAGAGGCAGCAAGGGAAAGAACAAGGCATATATAGTTCATTTTGGAAACATGGGAGAAGGTTTCAATATAGTCAATGCCTTCAACTTGTGAAAAGCCATTAGCAACAAGACGAGCTTTATGTTTATCAAATTTTCCATTTGACCCAAACTTGGTTCTGTAAACCCATTTGCATCTAATAAGTTTTCATCCCTTTGGAAGAGGAATAAGATCCCATGTATCATTTGCCAATAATGAACAATATTCTTCATTCATAGTTGCATCCCAATCTGGATGGCCTAAATATTCTGCAAAGGTGTTAGGATCATAATTCATTGAAGCTTGAGCTAGTAAAGAAGAGGCTCTATCGAACTAAGAATGTGTACATCGTTGATCTGTAGGATCACCTGCAAGAGCACCTGCTGCATCTCGAGTAGCACAGACCCATTTTGGAAGCTGCGGAGCTGAAGGAGGACCCTGAGAAGGTGGGGGAGGATTGTGATCCTCGTTGTCATCATCCGAAGAAGAAAAATTTTCAGAAGTAGAAGGGATGGAGAGAGGTGGCACATCTGCCAAACTAGGCTAGTAGGCCGTTATATTTTCAACAAACTTTACATCTCTTCTAATGGTAACATTTTTGGACTTAAGTGGAATAAGTCTATATCCTTTAACATTTTCACAATATCCAACAAAAATACATTTTTCACTCTTAGGTTCTAAAGCTTTATGTTTCTCATCTGGAATATGAGCCCATGCTTCACTTCCAAAAACATGAAAGTGACTTACATCTGGTTTAATTGAGCTCCATGCTTCTTCTAGAGTAATATTCTTTAAAACCTTAGTAGGAGTGGGATTTACTATGTATTTTGCACAAATAATTGCTTCTGCCCAAAAATTAAGACTAAGTCTTTTAGATTGAAGCATACAATTAGCCATTTCCTTTAAGGTGTGATTCTTCCTTTCAGCTACACCATTTTGTTGTGGAGTATATGGAACAGTATGTTGCATTTGAATTCCATGATCAGTGCAAAAGTTGATGAATTTGTTGTTAACATATTCTCCGCCATTATCAAATCTTAGCTTAAGAATTTGATGTCTAGATTATTTTTCCAAAAAAGCCTTAAAGGCCAAGAACATGTTAAAATACTTCACTCTTGAGTTTTAAGAAGTATAACAGTCATTATGGAACAAATCATTAATGAAAGTTAAGAAATACTTGTAGTAGAGAATGAAACAACTGGAAGTGGACAAAATAAATCACTATGCACAAGTTGTAAGGGGTTGAGGCGTACCAAGAGGCACATTTTTCAAAACTATCACGATGATGGTTTTTGAGTACAACATTTGAACAAACACCATCTCTGCAAGATACCATAGGAAAACTATACAATTTTCTTTACATAGATTTTTGAAGGGAGTGATAGTTTAAGCAAATCACTCATGCCAAGTTTTCTCACTTCATCATTATGAGAAACAAATATCGAGGGAAGAGTTGATACCCAAAGTTGTTAAACTTATCAACCTTGTAGAACTCAGCAATGCCGTAGCTGAACTGTCTAGGATCTCTTAGGTCTTAATGAACAACATCATGAGTGAATTCACGATTTTACCTCAATTGAATAGTTTATTTGATATACAAATAAAAAGTACAGGATAAGGTGGACACATAAACTCATTAAATTACCATTGTCCAATGAACAGTTCCAGTCCCTACAAAACTAAGAGATATATCATCACCAACATATATATTTTTGGTGTTACAATCATTTAAAGAAGAAAACATGGCTTTGTTTTTGGCCATGTGATAAGAAGCTCCAGAATCAATGAGACACTCATGAAAATGAGAAGAAGAAGATACATTTAGTGCATAACCAGACCAATATGCTTGACAACCATATACATAAAGTGCTATTCCTGAAGGTGAAGTTGAAGTTGAAGAGTGCTCCAAATGGATGTTATGCTTCTTCATTGTTGCTTCCAAGGCTTCCATCTTCTTAAAGCATTTAGATTCTAAGTGGTCATCTCAATTACAAAAGTTACAATGTCTATTAGTCTTCTTCCCTTTGTTTTATTTGCCTTATCATTTTGTTGAATTGAATTTTCATTTTGAGACCGAAATTGCTTAGGACCCTTGTTTGGTTTAGGATCATTCCTTTTAGGATACTGTTTCTTAGGATTCTTTGAATTTGGTTGTTGTTGGGTAGCTAAGGCTTTATTAGAAGATTTTCCAAGATTAAGAAGACCAAGATGTAATAAATTTTATTGTTTTCTTATTAAAGAATCATAAAAGGAATAAAAAGAGGGGGACTTGTAGTCTTTTCCTTGAGAAATAAAGACTTCCCTAGTAGAATGGAAGGTGGAAACAAACACAGAGTAGACTGGTCCCAACTTAGGAATGGAATAGATAAGGCTACCATCTTCTTTCTTAACCTTAACACCTTCCAAGAGAAGTCTAAGGGTCTTGAACTTGGAAAAAAAATATTCAATTCAAGGAAAATAATTGGGGTCCAATGTAAGTAACTCATTTTCGAGTTGATGGGCTCTAATTTCATTTTTAATTCTAAAAACTTTAGTGAGTTGTTTCATTGCTTCATTATGGGTATCAAGTTCTGCAATATGGAATCTAAGGTCTGGAGAAATAGACATCCCTATCAACCCACCTGCTTGATCTTGCCTATTTTCCCATTTGGCTGTCTTATCTTCATCTTTAGGTTTAGTTTCTTGACCTGAGGCTATTATGTAAAGACATTTACTTCTAAGTAAATCCACAATGTAGGACCACCATTGGAAGTAGTTGGTGCTGTCAAGAATAACTTGGCATGGGCTTTCCCTTTTAACAGAAACTAAAGCTGTAGATGCTAAAACTAAGTGTTCTAATGGAAAGATCTTGAAAAATTAGGCTGATTAAAAAAAAGAGCTCTAAAAACGGCTTCCGGATGAAGAAGTTATGACTTTTTGAAGAAAAGTTGTTGAAGATGTCGATGAAGTGCGTGAATGTGCGAAAGTGAATGATAATGTTATATTTAAAAAAAATCCACCCCCTTTCCAAACTTAATTTAATTAGCTCACTTTAAAAAATAAGATTTTATGTGACCCACTTTTATAAATAAGTGAAAGTCACTTTTACAAGGGTACTTTATGAGCTAGTCACTAAATTGCAACTTAAATAAAAGATAAAGAGACTTTAGAATTATAAGTGACTCACTTTTTATAATGGTTGAAAACAATTTTACATAAGTAACTTTAAAACATAGGTTACATGTGCTTTTTTAAAAGTAACTCAACAAAAAGAAAGACTTGAACTCAAGACCTCTATTCTCATAAAGTAACTTTGGACCAAGTGAGCTAGTTTAAAAGGTTAGTAATTTTTGGAAAAGAGGAAGGTTTTTTGTTTTTTTTGTTTTTTTTTTTGTTTTTTTTGTTTTTTTTTGTAACTGAAGCTTTGGGGTGCGTGCTTACTGGAAAAAGATATTTTTGCCTATGAAACAAAAAACCACACAACCCAACAGACATGCAAAAAAAACCAAACCTTATGGCCTAAAGTTAGCTTTCGCCGAAAACTAAAGATTTTCCTCAATGTTTCTGATTTTCCGAGATCACACTAAGGTGCGGTGGAAAAGAGCATATGCATGAGAAAGATACTTCCTTTTTGTTTCTGATTTGCCCAGATCACACAATCGCGGGGCAAAGAGCATATGCAGAAATGAAAGGTATAGATCCGGTAATAAAAAACAGAGAGCTAAATAAATCGAAATAAATAAAGGGATGAATAACTAAAACTGCAAATAAAGACTGTATACCTCAAGATCTTAAAAATGGCGTAGCTATGGCTACCAAAAAGCTTTTCACGTGAAACAAAAGGTGTTCGTCACTGGAAAAAATGCTCCTAACATAATAGAGTAGTCCTCTCAGCCCGAAAGCGATCAGAAATAGCAGATCTAGGAAACGACAGTCGGATGCAGTTGTATCAACTTTCGATTTGGATCACCAATGGATGTGGCCCTCAACTTGCTTCGATACCATGTAGGAATTCCCAGGGTAAGTTCCTCAGATAGAACACCAAAAGACACTGCTCACAAACAGATCACAGATAAATATACGAGTATTCTTGACATGGTTAAAACCCTCAAAAAGGGAAATAGTCCACGACCTGAGCCAACGCGGCCACTTTAGGCTATTTATTAATAAAAGAAATAAAATTTACATAAGATTCTCTCATGAATGGTTACACTACAAATGACCCTACATGCTCTTTAAATAGAGATCATGGACCAAACGGGCGTTAAGCCACGGATCAAGTGTCAGTAATACCGAGGAGAGAATGAACCGTCAGATCACTTAATGTCTAGAACATATCGTGACCATCGGATTGTAAGTTACAAAAGTACATAGTAAAGAAACACACTTTACCTAACTCTACCCTAGACCAAGTTATACTTAACTATTTCCTATGTGTCAGAATATCCTAACATGGTATAAAATAAGACATGGAAGGTGTGAATGATGGATTAAAATTTGTTAAAATTGGAAAATAGGGCCAAATTCCACATGGGTCATCGTATTTATGAAAGTTGATATTTTTCTTGGATTCATCTCTCCAAGAGGGTGTAGGATTGATCTAAATATCATCCGATTCCGACATGTACAAATGAAGATATGAATTTATTTATGTTATGGACAAATTGTCAAGGTCACCCAGCAAGCAAAACAGGAATTCTAACCCCCAACTCATCCTCAACGTTGCATATAAAAGGAGGAGATCTCAAGTCATTTTATCATCATCTTGTCGTCACTCCTCTCTCTCTCCTTATTTGATTGGGTATGTATATCTGGGCAGCTGTCTCTCACACGTGCGAAGGAAGAAGGACAAATTATGTTGACTGTGTTGACTGAGGTGCAGGATTGTTGTTTGACTGTGTTGACCTTTTTTTACTGCGTTTTGGGTGAGGTGTCTCTATCCTAGTAGGCCGCAGATATGGGCACTAAAATCAAGGTAATCGGACCTCTCATTTGACCAGCGTTGACAGCCCTAGGGATGGCCACAGTTTGACTATCGTTGACCAATTTTTGACTAGAATTTTCAAATTGTTTTGGGTTGATTGGGCTTGCTGTTGGAGGCCGAAGTTGACTGGGTTTGACCGAGTTGTTTAGAGGAATAATTCTACCTTGTTTGGCCAATGTTGACTTTTCTGGTTAGGGCTTCTTGTTTTTGTCATAAATTATCAAATTTGTAATTTGTACTATCTCTCTCTTTGTTGAACTATTGAAGAATATAATAAGAATTGATCAAGGATTTCCCCACATTGGGGTTTGTCCCTGGCTGGTGCCACATCTTGTGTCCTTTTGTCTTGGATTATCTTCTACTATTTATGTTCTATCTGCATTTTACTATCATCATGATGTGATTACTAAACTGGATATTGAAATTGAGATAATAAAGAAATTGAAGTAAAATTCTCTTAAGCATAGAACATACCATTGTTACCTAAAATTAACATGGTATCATAAGTGAGGTGAAGACAAAGCCCAAGCAAGAGTGAAAGAGAAATCACCAAAGTCAGTTGGACAAGGACTAAAGGCTCAATGGGTTCCTCATCCCACTTCTCGGCTGAAGACAAGCTCCGTGAAAAATCTGACTATCATGTATGGAAGATGTCCCTTGGTTGACCTTGGAAGAACAAGAAGTGTTGGATTATGTGAAGGGTAAAATTCCTGAGCCTCCTTCAAATGCACCAGCTACTACAAAGATCAAGTACAATAAGGCTGAATTCAAAGCAAAGAATGTTATCATAGATTCCATTGACAAGCGTTTGGTGGCCTACATCTCCAATTTTAACACCTCCAAGGAGATATACAATAGGTTGGTTAGAATGTTCAAGGTTAGTGATGCAAATCAAACTTTATTTCTCAAAAATAAATTGAAGGATATTAAGAAGGGAAAGGACGAGGATGTTCAAACCTACTTCTTAAGGATCACTGAGATCAAGAATGATCTACTTTCGATTGAAGAGGTCATTCCTGACAAAGAACTTACTATCATTAGCCTTGGAGGACTCCCACTTGAGCGGTATATATTTAGAACCACTATTCTCAATAATGATCAAATTCCAGGATTTAAAGAATTAATGTCGAGATGCATTCAAGAAGAAATAAGAATGGTGGAGCAAGAAATGCCTTCTAATAGAAGCAACCCCACTGCTTTCTTCGCTCATGCCAAAAGGAGAAATAATGCGTGGTCTAAAGATCATTTCAATGGAAAGCCTGGATCTAAGGGCGGAAGGAAGGGCAGGTGATTTTTTTGCAATAATTTTGGCCACTATGAAAGGGAGTGTCGAAGTAGAAGGGACACATCACATGATGATTATCACAATCATTCTAGGGGAAACTTCAACCGCAACAATCAAAGGAATGGCAGGTACAATGGCAAAGGAAAAAGAAATGTGGCACATCAAGTAAATGGTCAACCCTCCAAGAAATCAAGGAACTCCAAGTATGAAGAATCAAATGTTTTTCACAATAAGCAAAAGGATTACTATCTTATATCAGCCCTCTCCACTACCTCTCCTTCAGACACTTTGGGAAATTGGCTAATTGATAGTGGTGGCTCAAGGCACTTCACCGAATACAAGGAAGCTCTCTCTAATCTGATAGAGAAGGAGACAAACTTGGAGATTATTCTTGGAGACAATGCCACCTATCCCATAAAGGGAGTAGGGAATGTTACCCTTCAATTGAATCAAGGTAACACTATTCATTTACAAGAAGTTCTATATGTACCTAATCTCAAGAAGAACCTAGTGTCCATTTCGGAAATGGAAGACAAAGGATATAAGGTGGCATTCATAGATGGAAAGGTACGTGTTAGGAAAAGGAATTTTAAATATGCTTTTACTCTTGAGTTCAAGGTTGACACTTTGTATTAAGTTGGAGGAATTCCATTAGGAGCTATGCCTTGCAACACATCTCTATAATCTGAACTATGGCACTAGAGGTTTTCCCATCTTCATTATAAGGCTCTCTCTGATGTGAGACATATGGTGTCAGGTATGCCCTAGTTCAAAGTAGAGCATGAAGGTGTATGTCCAAGATGTGCCGAAGGAAAACTTACAAGGGGACCATTCCCCTCAAGTAATAGCAAGACCACAGATATATTGCAATTGATCCACTCTGATATATATGGTATGGTTCCCGTAAACTTTTTGGGAGGATACTTATATTATCTCACCTTTACGGATGATTATTCTTGCAAAACATGGATCTACTTCTTGAAAAATAAGGATGAAATGTTCACCTGGTTTCGACACTTCAAATCCATGATTGAAAATCAATCCTAGAAGAGAATCAAGATATTGAGGAATAATAATGGGACTAAGTACGAATTAAATGAATTCCATGATTATTGCAGAGAAGTTGGCATTAAGAGGGAGACTACAACATCATACACTCTTGAGCAGAATGGTGTGGCTGAAAGGAAGAATCATATTATTGTAGAAGTTGTTCGTGCCATGCTTCATGATTAACGGCTTTCGAAGTTCTTATGGGCTGAAGCTACAAATACCGTCATGTACGTTCAAATCCAATGCCCTCATCAAGCATTGGACTCCAAGACTCCCAAAGAAATGTTCACTAGTAAGAAACCCGATGTCTCTCATTTTAGAATTTTTGGAAGTGCCATATATTTTCATGTGCCGAAAGAGAAAAGAAGAAAATTGGGTGCATCAGGGAAGAAAGGAATCTTTGTGCGCTACAGTGAAAATTTGTAAGGGTTATATAATTTATGTGGCTGGTCAAAGGGAAGTTGAGATAAGTCATGATGTCACCTTTGACAAATATATGGCCCTCAGCAAGTTCAACAACCTTCCTATCCCAAGGAAGGACAAAGAAGTTGACACCGGAAAATATGGTGTAAAGGAAGATGAAACGATGTCAAATTTTGATGAACCTATGGATCCTATTGACCCTCCTCCAAGAGGAGACCCTCATGGATTAGAGAGACTCTTGAATATGCCGAGAGACATATTTCACCAAGGGGGACTTACCGTGAGAGCAAGAAGCCGAACAAGTATCAAGGATACTTGACCATCATGATCACTATCATTCAAAATGAGCTTTCATCATTTGAAGAAGCTGTGAAGCAACAAGCATGGAAGGATGTTATGAATGAACAATACAAGTCAATTATGAAGAATGATTTTTGGGATGTAGTCCCTAGACCCTAGGACAAATCAGTTGTTACCTCTAAGTGGCTCTACAAAATCAAGCATGGAGTTGATGGAAGCGCAGAAAAGTTCAAGGCTCACTTTGTTGCTCGAGGCTTCTCTCAAAAGGAAGGTGTAGATTATGATGAGATATTTGCATTTGTTACCCGATACACCACCATTTTCTCGATCATAGACCTTGCTGCCTCACAAGGATGTAACCTACATCAGATGGATTTCAAGACAACTTTCTTGCATGGTTTTATCAAAGAGGAAGTCTATGTGGAAGAACCCAAGGGATTTGAGGTTCATGACCGGGAATCTCATGTATGCAAGTTGAATAAATCTCTCTATGGCTTGAAGCAAGCACCCCGAGCTTGGTATAAGAGGCTTGATAGCTATCTGATGAAGCTGATATTCACTAGAAGTGAAGCCGATATGAACCTTTGCTTTAAGGTTGAAAATGATAAACCTCTCATAATGGTACTTTATGTGGACGACCTCTTTTTGACAGGTGTAGACCCTCTCATTCACAAATGTAAGAGGGAGTTGGCTTTTGAATTTGAGATGAAGGACCTAGGGTTGGTGCACTACTTCCTAGGGTTGGAGGTTTGGAAAAATCCAGGGAAAAATCCAGGAGAAATTTGGGATGGTGGACTACAAGCCTGTGACTACCCCAATGGAGCTTAACTTCAAGAAGTTATGTGGTAGTGATGTCAAACCTGAATTGGGACATGCTTCTGAGTATAGTCAACTCATAGGAGCACTGATGTTCCTGGTGAACTCCCGTCTGGACATATGTTTTGTAGTTAATACGTTGAACCAATATATGGTTGAGCCTCATCATATATATTGGATTGGTGCTAAGAATATTCTAAGATATCTTCAGGGCACAATCACTCACGGACTGAGATACACTGCTGGAGATGTGATGGTACATGTTTTTCCTAATGCTGATTGGGATGGTAGTGTGGTGGATCACAAGAGCACTTCTGGATGTTGTTTTTCTTTGGGTTCTGCTTCGATATCCTGGATGAGAAAGAAGTAGAAATCGGTTTCCTTGAGCACCGTCGAGGCCGAATACATAACTGCTAGTATGGCCTCCTATGAAGCTATCTAGTTGAGGAAGCTCTTCAGTGAGATGTTTGGACATGTGTTGGATACCATCGTGATCCTTTGCAACAACTAGAGTGGGATCTAATTATCATAGAATCTTGTGTTTCATGATCGCTCCAACCATATAGATATCAGGTACCACTTTATTCGGAATATGGTACAACGAGGAGAAATAAGTCTCCATCACATTGGGACTGATGAGCAAGTCGTTAATATTCTGACAAAGCCCCTCAGGAAGGTCAAGTTCTTGGTCTTCCGAGAATGACTTGGAGTCGTGGGGAGAACCTCTTTTGAGGGTCCTGTATGATATGGACATTGCACTCTGGGAGCTCCGGGGGGCTTGGGGTACTTCTTGGAGGGATGTGAAACCATAGGATGAGTGGTTTAGCCTTTCCCTAGTGGTTTGTTGCATACAGGGTGAGTGGTTCAATCTTCCCCTGTGATACCTCATGGCGACATGTAGGTAGGATGAGTGGTTCATCCTTCTCCTATTGAGACATCCTACCCATGCAATCTGGGCAAATGGGAAGTACCTCTCATTTGGCAAATGAGTATGGAAATGAGGATAGGGATGATAGTACTATCGATGGACACATCATGTACTACCATACTCCCTATGCTAGGATGACCAATATTGATCTGGGATCAACTGGAACTGACTTCGGGTCAGTAAGAGTGGTATGAGACACCCTCTTTTGATTGGAACTGACTTCACGTCAGTAAGAGTGGTATGAGACACTCTCTTTTATCTGGGACTAACTTCGGGTCAGTATAGAATGGTATGATACATTCTTGGTCACTTCTTCTTCTTCATAGTTCAGCATAGTAGAGCAGTGCATTGATGGCAGAGATAGTACTGACTGGCAGATGGATTAGCATATGGAGTTCTCCCTAATTGAGAGGGAGTGTTAAAATTGGCAACGAGGGCCAAACTCCACATGGGTCATCTTATTTATAATAGCTCATATATTTCTTGGATTCCTCTCTTCGAGAGGTGTAGGATTGATCTAAAGATCATCTGATTCCAACATGTACAAATGAATATATGAATTTATTTATATTATGGACAAATTGTCAAGGTCGGCCAACATGAAAAATAGGCATTCAAACCCCCATCTCATCCTCAATGTTGAATATAAAAGGAGGAGACCTCAAGTCATTTTATCATCATCCCATCTTCACTCATCTCTCTCTCCTCATCTGATTGGGTACGCATATCTCGGCAGTTGTCTCTCACACGTGCGAAGGAAGAAGGACGGATTCTGTTGACTAGCGCTGACTGAGCTGCATGATTTTTGTTTGAATGAGTTGACATGTTTTGACTACAGTTTGGGTGAGGTGTCTCTGTCCTAGCAGGCCACAAATGTGGGTACTAAAATCGAGGCAATCTAACCTCTCATTTGACTAGCATTGACTTCCCTAGGGCTGGCCGCAATTTGACTTTTGTTAACCAGTTTTTGACTAGAATTTTCAGATTGTTTTGGGCTGATTGGGCTTGATGTTGGAGGCCAAAGTTGATTGGGTTTGACTGAGCTATTTAGAGGAAGAATTATGCCTTGTTTGACCAGTGTTGACTTTTATGGTTAGGGCTTCTTGATGCTGTCATAAATTATCAGATTTGTAATTTTTACTATCTCTCTCTCTCTACTAAACTATTGAAGAAAGTAAGAAGAAATTTTCAAGGATTTCCCCACATTGGGGTTTGTCCCTGGTTGGTGCCACATCTCGTGTCCTCTTGTCTGGGCTTGTCTTCTACTATTTATGTTTATGTTTTATCTGCATTTTTCTATCATGCTGATGTGATTGCTAAATTGGATGTTGACATTCAGCTAATAAAGAAATTGAAGTAAATTTCTATTAAGCATAGAACATACCATTGTTACCTAAATTTAATTAACAAAATTATACGTGGAAGGTTTGAAGGATGGTTTAAAAGCAAACATGGAAGGTTTGAAAGAAGGTTTGACAAAGTTGTTACAAGAAATGCTTCATAATGGAGAAAAAGATATTAGATGAAACTCATGATGAGAATAAAATAAATGTTAATAATGATTTCATAGAATTTAACATTGGATTGAAGACCCACCAGATTCCAAAGATCGATATGAGAAAGTTTTATGGCAAGGATCTGGTAACATGGATTCTACAGATAAAGGAATATTTTAATATCCATAATGTGCAAAACACATAAAAGGTACGCATTACAACATTATATTTAGAACCCAATCAGTTTGTATGGTATAGATGGCTTTGTTCTCGTAAACCACATGTCACTTGGTCAATTTTTACGAAAGAAATGCTAGCACATTATGAGGATATAAAGAGTAACACCTTCTTTAGCTAATGGATAAATCTCAAAAAAAAGGGTTCAATGGTGGAGCACACTGAGGACTTCCAAAAATTGAATATAAGGGTAAATGATATTCTAGAGGAACATAGGATTGATTTCTTCATAGGGAATTTAAAGGATAACATCCAACATGAAGTTCAAATTTGGGAACCTTATTCATTGCAGAAGGAATTCAGGGTGGCAAGAAAAGTTGAAAGAAAATTTGTGGTAACATTGAAGTCTACCACTCACAACTATAAAGATGGAAGTGTTGCTTCTCCTAACCTTACACAACCTACAAGTTTGACACCAGAACAAATGGAAGTAAAAAGAGAAAAAGGGCTTTGTTACAATTATGATATCAAATACACTAAAGGTCATAACTGTGCTAAGAAGAAATTATTTTACATAGATTGTGAAGAGGAAGAGTAGGAACAAGAAATGTCAAAAGAAGAGGATATACAACAGGAACCAACCCTAGATAAAGAAGAAATGAATCCGACCATATCTTGTATTGCATTAGTAGGAATTACCACTCCTCAAACTCTCAAGATAGAAGGATCTATCAAGAAGAAAAAGGTAATAGTGTTGATTGGTTCGGGTAGTTCCCATAATTTTATTTATTGTAAGATAGCCAAGGAATTGAATTACTTACTATATCCAACACCGGAGTGTCAAGTGTTGGTTTCAAATGGAGGAACTACAAATTTATCTGGAAAGTGCCATAAGATCAAGCTAACCATGGGGGAATATGTATTGAATAATCCAATGATTTCTATTCCAATGGGTGGTGCTAATGTTTTACTCGGAGTCCAATGGTTACAATTTGTGGGTACGATAGATTTTAATTTTCAAGAACTTTCTTGATTTTTTCTTGGGAAGGAAAGGAAGTTGAATTAAGGGGTATCATAGGGAAACTGGGAAATATAATACTATCTAATGGCATGACAAATATTCTAAAGAAATAAAAACGAGGCATAATTGCACAATTATGCTCACTATAGATTCCAACATCGAAATCCTCTATTTCTCCAAATTTCCAAAAAGTCTTGGAAAATTATTCCAAGGTATTTGAGACTCCCAAAGGCCTCCCAACTATTCGTGATCATGATCATGCTATTCATTTAATTCCAGGAATTGTTCCTCCAAACATCAGGCCTTACATATATCCCTATGCCCAAAAGAGTGAAATTGAACGTATGGTTACAAAAATGATAGAGGTCGGTATAATTCAACATAGTCAAAGTTCTTTCTCTACTCCAGTGTTATTGATGCATAAGAAGGATGGATCATGGTGCATGTGTCTAGATTATAGGGAGCTCAAAGAGCTCACTATTAGAGATAGGTTTTCCATTCCTGACATTGATGAATTTTTGGATGAATTACATGGAGCAATTTACTTCACCAAGTTGGATCTTCATTCAGGATATCATCCAATTAGAATGAAGACTAAAGACATTCCAAAAATATCATTTAGAACTCATAAGGGTCATTATGAATTTTCATTGATGCCTTTTGGGCTTACCAATGCACCTTCTACATTTCAAGGTTTGATGAATTCCATTTTCAAACCCTTCCTTAGAAAAATTATGTTTGTATTTTTTGATGATATACTAATCTACAACAAGTCTTGGAAGGGTCATGTTCAACATGTTGACAGGGTGCTCAAACTATTGGAGGAGAAGCAATTATATGTAAAAAACTCCAAATGTTTCTTTGGACTATAGGAAGTGGAATATCTGGGTCATATTGTATATCATGAGGGTTTTAAGGTAGACCCTAACAAAATTAAATGCATTAAGGAATGGAAAATACGCACAACCATAAAGCATCTTCAAGGATTTCTCAGGTTGATAAGGTATTATTGCAAGTTTGTTAAGAATTAATGGAGAATATCACCAACTCTAACAACATTACTAAATAAAGATGCATTTTCTTGGACTCCAGAGGAAACTAAGGCCTTTGAACATCTTAAAGAGGCAGTGTGCCAAACATCGTTCTTAGCTACGCCAGACTTGCACAAAAACCTTTATTGTAGAGTGTGATGCCTCAGGAAATGGAATTGGTGCTATTTTAATGCAAGAAGGAAGACACATTGCTTTTGAAAGTTGTCCAGTCAAATGAAAGTATTTACACAAACCTATGTATAAGAAATGTTGGAAATAATACATGCACTAAAGCAATAGTGACCTTTCCTAATGGGAAGACACTTCGAGGTAAAAACAAATCATGATAGCCTTAAATACTTTTTGGAACAAAGATTATCTTCAAAAGACTAGAAAAAATGGGTCACAAAGATGTTGGGTTGTGACTTTGAAATCATCTACAAAAAAAGGGAACGAAAATGTCATTGCAGATGCACTCTTAAGAAAGGACAAGGATGTGGAAGAATTGCTTTGTGCCATTTCTATTATCCAAGTAGATTGGATAACCAAAGCAAGGGACGAATGAAAGAATGATGAAAAAGTGTGGATGCTCATTCAAAAGCTGCAGCAAGATCCCAATATATATGATACATATAGATGGAAAATGATTCATTATGGTTCAAATATCGCTTATATCTTTGTAAGAATTCCCAACTCAAACAAAAGATTCTTTTGGAATTGCACACCTCTCCCTTAGGAGGGCACTCTAGATTTTTAAAAACTTACCACGGGGTAAAGAAGGAATTTTTTTTGGAGGGCCTTAAATTTGATATTCAAAAGTTTGTGGCAGAATGTTTGGTTTGCCAACAAAATAAAGTTGAGACAATTAAGACCCCGAGTTTGTTACAACCTTTAGCCATTCCAAGTGTACGTTGGGAGGAAGTTTTAATGGATTTTATCACAATTTTACCCAAGTCCGAAGAAAAGAGTGTCATCATGGTGGTACTTGATAGACTTACAAAGTACACACATGTTTGTGCATTATCTCATCCATTTAAAGCTAATACAATTGCTACTGCATTTATGGAAACAATTCAAAAACTACTTGGAAACCCAAAGGTTATTATAAGTGACATAGATCCCTTTTTTGTTTATAATTTTTGGACAGGATTATTTTCTTGTTTGGGAACTCAATTAGCTCATAGCTCGTCTTATCATCCTCAATCTAATGGGAAAACGAAGATAGTAAAAAAATGTTTGGAAGGATATCTTCGTTACTTTGTATATGATAAACAAACACAATGGGTAAAGTGGTTACCTATGGTTGAATGGTGGTATAACACTTCCTTCCATACTGCAACAAAAATGACCCCATTTATGACGCTTTATGGTTATCATCCACCATCCATCACATCATATTTAAGAGAAAATTCTAAGGTTCAAGCAGTAGAACATCACATCGAGCATCAACAACAAGTTCTCCAACTCTTAAAGGATAACCTCACTTTGGCGCATAATTGAATGAAACAATAGGCATATCAACATCGCAGTGAAAGAAGTTTTGTTGTAGGTGGCTGGTTATTTTTACAACTACAACCATACAAACAAATATCCCTCAAGAAAGCTAAGAAGGATAATAAATCATCACCAAAGTATTATGGTCCTTATAAGTTGTTGCAAAATATTGGTAATATGGCATACAAATTGGAGCTTCCTGCATCTTCCTAAGTCCACCCAGTTTTCCATGTTTCATGTTTAAAGAAGGTTATAGGTGACAAGCTCCAAGTTCAAACAATATTTTCAGATTTTGAAGAGGAAGGAAAATCATATTGGAACCTGAAGCAGTCATGGAAACGAGAACCTGACAACTACAAAATCGATAAATTTCAGAGTATCTCATCAAATGGAAGAACTTACCCATTGAATATTCCACATGGGAGGATGATAATTTTATACAGAAGCATCCATAACTACTCAAGCATTGAGGACAACACTTTTTTGAAACATAGGAACATGTTAGGTCCCTATACTACTACTGTAGCCCCTTATTGTTATGGTTAGTGTAGTCCCCTTATTGTTATTTTTGTGCCCATGTAGTCCCCATATTGTTATTATTATGCCTCATAGAAACCCACTATTGTTATTTTTGTGACCTTACATTATTATTATTATGTAGGTTTTGATTGTATTGTGACCCCTTAGACTCCTATATATTGAAAGGAGGGCTTGTCATTTGTGTCATCCAAGAATTGTGATTTATGTAATGTAAAGGAGGTTTCCCCCTCTAAGAGGATAATTTTTAAGTTGTTGATTTATATTTTATGAGCTGGTTGCATAACATGTCAGAGAGACATTGGAGTGATGTCACCCTGACGGTTTTAGGGGGAAATGAGAAATGGATAGGGAAATTTTTATGGGTCAAGCCAACATGACATTGGAGCGATGTCACCCTGGTGGTTTCAGGAGGAGTAAATGAGAAATGGTTGGGATATTTATCATTTGGGAAAAAGTTATTTCCCAACAAATGAAGACAATGGAGATTTAGAAGGGGACATCAAAGTGATGTTAGCAAGTTATTCGAGCCCAAAGACAAAAAAATGTTTGTGACAATTGATGGAAATTGAAAATTTTGTGTCGATTTGACATATTTATAAGGAGGGTGATAGGGCGCTCTCAGAAAAACACTTGGGTTAGGTGGCATGCCACAGGGGAGTGCCACAATGGCTCTATAAAGGAAACATTGCGATATGGACTAGGAAGGGAATGACAAGGAAGTGAGATGGGATTCTACGTGGGGACCACACAAGTGCCATGTGGTATGAGATGGTGATGTGGCAAGAGGTCATTAGAAAAATGTTTGAGTAGCCATATCTTTCAATCTAGAAGTCAAATTTGTTGATTTTTCAAGGATATTCTAAAATAATAATTGCTTCTCATAATTTCTTTAGTTAATCTATTCTTGCATATATATTCATCATAAATAATTTACACATAAGATCTCAATAGTATAAACAAAATGTTAGTAGAAGCATAAAGAGAACTAAACAAGAGACACAATAATTTACCCTGGGAAAAACCACATGGGGTAAAAACCCAACAACCCTTTTCTTAGAGAAATCATTAAGTTCAACAGAGATACATTGATTCAAACATAAAGTAATACCCCTGTTCAGACTTGGTCAAACTTCCCTTTAGATAAGTCACAAAGCTACCCAACAAACTCAGTCTACTCTAATTATAATTTAACCTTTTGCTTTCCTTTGAACTCATCTTCTATCTACCTTAGAATTCGTCTTATGTCTGCCTCAAAGCTCGACCTTCTTCCTACCTCACAGCTCGAACTCCTGCCCCAGAGGTCAGCCTTTTTCCTGTCACAAAGCTCAACCTCTTGCCTCAGAGCTCATCCTTCTACCATAGAGATCAAGGTCTCGAGCTACCCTAGTTCAATCTGCCTTAGTTCGGCCTTCCTCAAAGAATGGGACTCGGTCTGCCTCAAAGAATAAGATCACATGAACAAAAGAGGGATACAAAATTTTTTCTACATATATGAGGTTGAATGAGGATATATATAGAGATTGAATGAACCCAAGTAGTGTGTCTAAGAGGGCAAGATGGCCTAAACTTTTGGAGGGCCGACTTTACATTTTGGAGGCAAAAATAATTTAAATTTAAAATTCAAAATTTCTCTTTTCAATCCAACATGAACATGTCTTATATTAATTATTAAATATACATAAAATATTAAAATATTAATTATGAATATTGACCATAGCTACAAACTTAAACATGATTGAGGAAAAATTTTATATCGCTGGAATCTTTTCGACGAGACACGTGCAATGGTGATTCTTATTTTAAGTTTTGAAGGGTTTGAAATATGATGAAATTTTATGACCCCATTTCCACAACAAGACAATGGAGGTTGGGTTAGTGACAATAACGCCTCTTTTTGTTGAGAAATTATTAGGGAAAAATAGTTAGGGTTTCATTTAATTTGATTTCTCTTTCTTGACACTTTCTTGTGATGTTACTCATTAATTCTTCTTTACAATTATTATATATTTTATCATCAAGACAAATGTCAAACAATGAAGATAACAAACAAAACAAAAGAACATAAGATGTAGACATTCAATAAGGGAAAAACCCCTCTTCTAGGGGAAAACCCAAAAATTCTTCTTCTCTTCTTCAAGAAACAAATCAAATGAGACAACCAAGACCCTTTGACTACGACAAAGTCTTCCTCCAATCCACAAAGTCAGCCTCCTAAGGTAGTTAGCCAAACTTCACAAGTCAATTCAAGTCAAACTTCTCCAAATCCTAACATAGGTAAATTCTTTCAAGGGTCTCAACCCTTCCATACAACTCTAAGATTTAGGCATGTCAATCCCGCAACTCTCCTGAGATCATTTGCACGTGTGGCAGAAAGACATAAATATTGGCTTCTTTTTTGCTAGACAAGTGTCTCCTTTTGTTCGCTTTAGTTCCTCTTTCTTTTCTAGGTGCTTTATACTTCTTCTACTCTTGCAAATTTAGATTGAATCACTTGAATGGATGGCTTCACAATAGGTCGAATGCACTTCAATGAGGCCGACTTGTCTTCTTTTGAGGCCGACTTGGAGGAGTGACAAGTGACACTTTTTAAATAAAAAATAATTTTCTTCTTTGATACAATGAGCCCAAGAATGGTCTAGTACATAATGAGAAGGACAATGACTTATGACACAAAGCCTAGAAGCACTCAATGGGTGCTTTGACCTAGAAACAAAATAAATCAAGCATGAAACCCATGCTTAAAAATAATTTTCTTTTACAATAAAATTTATTTTTCTTATTTTTACAAGTACGTATGAAATGCATCATGTTATGATCTAGACAACAATTATGAAGACCAAAACTAGTTACATTTTCAACACTTTCTACCCTTAGTATGGACTATGGGTGGATGGGGGTATGTTACATAGTGGTACTAGAGAAAAGGTTCAAAGCCATTCCTTTGGGATTAAAAATTGGAGCTCTATTGCAGAGTAATATTAGAGCAAAGGGTTTGATGCTTCGACCTCTAGAGATGGAGTGGAGCTCTAGCTTTGACTGTATTAGCTGAAAGAGAATGAGATAGTTTGTTGCTTACAAAATTTGATTACAAATTGCATGCATATGATAATTATAGATTATAAAGATGACAAATGTTGATAGATGGCTTTCTAACTGACCCTTTTTGAGATTGCAGATGCCATGGTTGTTCGTCTTGGCAAAGAGGCTAGATTTAATGAATGCAGCTAGCCTTGGTAAATAGGCTGAACTTGATGGATATTGCTAGCCTTAGCAAGAAGGTTAATATTTAAAATGGATAATGTTGGTTGAGAAAGAAGGTTGATTTCTTAATTTTCAAAGACTGATCTTTAAAATTTTGTAATGATGGTCTCACTAAAGAGGATGATTTTAATTGATATTGATGGTCTTGGTAAAAGAATGATTTTTAAAATTTGTGCTGACATGACGGTAAACATACTAATATATACATGTACGCATTTCTGATTTTTTAAACCATGTTGATGTAAATGTTTAATTTGTGTCTTGGTTTGAGACATGGTGACTAATAATAATTTTGAAGATGTGTGAATAACTACAGGGTAACATGCTTGTCCTAGCATGGAAAGGTGGCAACTGATATATTTATTTAAATTTTAATAATGCACTAACAACTAAGGTATTTGGTAGTAGATAGGAAGACTCAGTGGTAGCAAAAAGAAAAGCGTGGACAATGGCATGGTACAACATAATGTGGATGAAGTCCATTAAGAACAAGAAAAGGGGAAATATCTTGAAAGAACATGAACCTTTAGGAGTTTTAAGGTTGAGCTAAGGAGCTGCAAGGAAGATAATAGAAGGCTCATTAGGAAGGAAAGAGAACATGCAAGGTTGAACACCATGTTGATGCAAAAATGGTCTTGCATGCAAGGATCATGGCACAACACTTCCACCCTCACGGATGTGGACAAATGTCTTGCTAACCAGGCCAGAAAGAGGCCTTGTAAAGTTGAAAGGGACAAGAAGGCTATTTCCCGTTGAAATATGTAACTAGGTTCGGTCTTCATAATGACATGTGTAATCATGATTTTATGTAATTAATGTAAAGAAGAAAAATAAAATTATTTTATACTTGAGACATGGGTTTCATGCTCAAGAGATTTTATTTTATATATGAAGCTCCCATCGTGAGCTATTAGGTTTGGTCATTAAGTCATAAAGTTAATTGAGTCAATGTCATGTATGAAAGACCCTTATTGGGCATGTTACATATGTATTTGAGTCATTGTAAGAGTTAAAAGACCCTCTAAGACCAAGCTCAATCTATTCTAGCAAGATTCCCTTAAAATAGAGAAATGAGCCTAAACCAAGGTGATATTTCAACATAGATCTGCTCAAGTTGGCTTATTTACATGGGAAAATCACTATATAAAGGAGCACCCATAATCATTCTAGACAGACACTCAAAACAATAAGGAATTTGAGCACAAGGACAATAAAAGAGGTCTCTCATCAAGCGAAGAATTAGAAGACAAAGAATAAGGAAGAGTGAAGTAATTTTGAATTGTTTTGGGCTAATTCTGTTCACATGTGCGAGAAGGCTAGGGTTTGTATCACTGTAGAAAATCCAAGGAACATTCATATCAAGGAGACTAAAACATAACAAGGAAATAGTCTATCTTGCAGGCTGAAGACACAAATAGTCTAGCACAAGTCAAACGAATAAGGAATGGAACTAAATTTTCCCTAATTCTATCACACGTGTAGAATTATACTCAATTTTAGGAGGTTGAGAGTTTCAGGAAGAGAGGCTGAAGATTTTAGGCAAGGGTTGTAGGATTGAGGACTAAAGAAGATGGAGGAAATTGCAATAGCATCAAGGAGAAATTGTTGTGATTTGAAGCAAGGTTTGACTTGGTCATGGAGAGGTTGTTAGTTCAAGGGTATTAGTTTTGGAATTCATCAATTGGATATTCTATAAGAAGAAGAATTTGTTTGGGTTTTCCTATCAAGTTGGAGAGGTTTTGGCCCTGGTTGATCGCCTACATTTTGTGTCCTTTGTCTCATGATTATTTATGATTTGGTAGTTTTTTAATGATATAAAACATTAATATAATCAAGAAGAAGAAAGAATCTAATCAAGTAAATTAAAATTACATCACAAACAATTATCATTGCTAGAGAAATCACTTATATTACTGCCCCTAGATTTCTCAACATGGTATTAGAGCTAAGGTAACAACTCAAGGAAGGGTAGCTCAACAAGGGACACTCTAGCTCTCAAAGGTCGAATTTCTAGAAGGATATCAAGGGCATCAAAGAATCAAGAAGATCCTCTCATATCTAAGGCATTTTGAATTCAAAGGCTCCATCGTCATCTTGAAGGAAGTATCAAAACCCTAGATCTATCAAAGAATAAGTCCACATTTAGAGCATTTTTGGGATCCTCACTCAAATCATCATCTCGGGGAAGGAGACCTTAAAAGAACCTAACTCTACTTGAATTGAATAAATCATCAAATCAAAGCATATTGAAGTATACTCATCCAAGAGAAGCAAGAAGAAAGGAGTTGTTGACATCACCAAAGGATTCAAAGTGATCTCCCTTTCTTTGAAGTCTAGGATCACTTGTGAAGAAGACCATCTTCATCAAGAAGAAGTTTTATATTATCTATATCATCATCAAATTCATGAAGGCATCAGGTTGAAGGAGCATCTTCATAAGTAAGTACATTTATTTCTACATCTGAATCTGTCGAAATGTATTTTTGCAAAGAAAACAACAAATTGGTTGAGGCTTCAAACTTTCTTGCATGGAGGAAAATGACAGATCTAAACCTCATAGAAAATGAGGTCATGGAACATGTTAAGGGCGCAATCACCAAACCTCCTAAGGAATATGCTCAAGCACTTGCAAGGTATGTGAAAGGGGAAGTGAGGGCTCCAAGGATTCTCATATAATCCATCAAGGATCCCCTCATTCCCTATGTATCTAAACTTGAAATATAAAAAGAAATATATGAAAAACGTGTAGAGTTGTTTTCCATAAGAACTGCGGGAGAAGTAATCTCATTAAGACAATAACTCTACAAGATGAAGATATCAAAAGAAAAAGGAATAAACTCATACTTTATGAGGATATCTGAAATAAGGGACCAACTACAAAGTCTAGGAGAAATAATTTCTGACAAAGAGATGACTACCATAGTAATAAATACACTACTAGAGGAATGGGGTAACTTACATCAAGCATTTATGGGAAGAAGGAAGCTACTCCGTTCAAAGATCTATGGTCACTATGTAAAATTGAAGAAACCAGGTTGAAGGAAAAATATGATGTAGGGTGAAATGAGCAAACTCAAGCATATGCTACTATGGAAAAAAGAAAAGGAAAATTTGGGAAATTTGGTCCTAAAAAACGAAAGAAGAATATGGAAAAGGTTCAATGCTATGGATGTCAAGAATATGGGCACTACAAGAGAGATATTCCTAAACTCAATAAGGACAACAATAAAAGAGGAAGGGAAGAATCCCATGTCATTGAAGAAGTGGAATAAGCTAAAAAGAAGAAAACCAAAAAGAAGGAAGTAAAAGACCTCTACTATGATTGAGATAGTCTTCCTCACCTAGTTTTTTTCAAGTTTCTGTTGTAAAGTATAAATATCATGGTAGGAATCATTAGAAGTATGATGGGATGCATCATTTTAGGATATGGCATCATAGAAGTATATTAATCAAAGCAAGAGATCGTAACATCATCATAGAGAAGCATGAAAGATAGTTGAAATAGAAGTGTGTTGATGTCACCTATAGAAGGACGTAGCTCTTGGTAACCTCATTAGAAGCATAAGGAGTGCCTATGGGAAAAATAAATTCATCTAGTATAGAGCTCATCATACATGATTAAAAAAGTAGCATTTGTAGGATGAGGATAATCAAGATCCTCCATTGGAAGGTTCACCTACTGGAAGAAGCAAGTGTCTTTCCGAGAATTCCAACTTGTATGAGATTCATAGGATGATGGTATAATAACAAAAGAAGTGAATTGGGTCGAGGGATTGAATTTCTTACAATCAAGGAAGCTGCTAAAGGAATTCCAACTTGTATGAGTTTCATATGATGATGGTATGATAACAAAAGAAGTGAAGTGTGTCAAGGGACTGAATTTCTTACAATCAAGGAAGCTTCCAAAGGAAGACCAGATAACAAAAATAAATGGATGAGGTATGTATGCTTGTACTTGATAAAATAGAGTCATGTCATATGGTTGCAGATATCATGAATAAGTGCTCTAACTCAAAAGAATGATCAAAATAAAGGATCTCCTCCTCTGAAAGAATGCATGAAGGCATGGTTCACACATTGACTAGATGAAATCAACATAATATGTCCCCATATGAAATATGAGGTGGTTGAAAAAAGTTGAAGGAACTATGATTAGAAGTTCCAGGGAGGAAATGTGTGAATAAAGAGAGGAAGAGATCATAAAACATACAACTATGGAGAAGGAAATCAACATCCAAGGACTGGAATATTTGACTATGATATCTGCATGAGAAAGATATGAAGATCCTAATAAAGTTAGAAAGGATGTTTATGCAAACAAGGAGATGTCATGATGAAAGACAATCACGAAGGTATTTCTGATTTAATGTTCATTTTCTATTCTTGAATAATATTTGGATGGGGTTATGCAAGTATACCAAAGGAAGAGTTGTAGATGTCATCTACAACTGCCACTCATGTGGAAAGGATGAAAGATCTTGAAGGATACATGATACGAAGAAGGTAGAAATGTATGAAAGAAAGGCCAGATCACTTTCCAATGAAAGAAAGAATGACATGACTAACATGATTCATGAATGAAATTGATGGATGGTTGATGCCTTACAAAGAAGTCCCAAAATGATGAATACTTCTAAATAAAGAGAAAGAAGTTCATGATATTGAAAGAAGGAGCTCTTCAAGCAGTTGGTTGTCCCATGATCTCTGCTTAGAGAGTTGCTGAAAGCAAGTCCCTAATGAAGAGGGAGCTTGGTTAAGTCCCTGATTAAGAGAGAAATTTGGTACATTTGTTTTATAGGAACGGTTACATTCCTTGGAATGGGAATATCCTCCCTAATTGAGAGGGAGAGATAGACATGTCATTCTTGTCTTCACCTGGGATGATAGAATAAAGGATTGGGTAAGCATCTGGCATCTGATACTCTTTGAGGATGTGGTAGGGCATCCAAGATGGGAGTGGTCGTTGAGAACCAATATACTTTGAAAACTAGGAATCCAAGATAAGAATAGTCCTGGTGGAACATACTCTGAGAGAACCCGGGTGGGGTATGTTCCGAGAGAGACAATGATGAGGGTGTCTATAAATTATTGGTCTCGCTAGAATTGTGATATGATCTTGTGGAGAGATAAAGTTGTTAGTCAAGGCCTTGCTATGTGACAATGCTAGATAATATGATGCTATACAGATGGGTTACCAATCCAACTGTTCTTATGAGAATTGTTTAAATTAAGAAGGTCTAAGTACCTTGTATGGATTTTGAGTACCTCCTTAGTTAAGAGGGAGTGTTGAAATATGTAACTACATTCGGTCTTCATAACGACATGTGTAATAATGATTTTATGTAATTAATGTAAAGAGAAATAAAATTATTTTATGCTTGAGACATGGATTTCATGCTCAAGAGATTTTATTTTATAGATGAAGCTCCCATTTTGAGCTATTAGGTTTGGTCATTAAGTCATAAAGTTAATTGAGTCAATATCATGTATGAAAGACCCTTCTTGGGTATGTTACATATGTATTTGAGTCATTGTAAGAGTCAAAAGACCCAAGTCGGCCTTAAAATAAAGCAATGAGCCTACACTAAAATGACATGTCGGCATCCAATGAAGTTATCTTATTTACATGGGCATATCACTATATAAATGAGCACTCAACTTCATTCTAGACACACACTCACAACAATAAGGAATTCGAGCACAACGACAATAGAAGAGGTCTCTCATCAAGCGAAGAAGCAGAAGCCAAAGAAGAAGGAAGAGTTAAGTAATTTTGAATTGTTTTGGGCTAATTTTGTTCACATGTGTGGGGAGGCTAGGGTTTGTCCCACTGCAACAAATCCAAGGAACAATCATCTCAAGGAGTTCGAAACATAACAAGGAAATAGTCTATCTTGCAGGACAAAGTCACAAATAGCCTAGAACAAGCTAAACAAAGAAGGAATAGGGCTAAAGTTACCCTGATTCTATCACACTTGTGGAATTACAATCAATTTCAGGAGACCGAGAGTTGTAGGAAGAGAGGCCGAAGATTTCAGGCAAGGGTTGTAGGACCGAGGGCTAAAGAAGAAGGAAGAATTTTCAATAGCATCAAGAAGAAATTGTTGTGACTTGAAGCAAGATTTGACTTGGTCTTGGATAGGTTGTTAGGTCAAGGGTCTTGGTATTAGAATTCATCAATTGAAGATTCTACAAGAAGAAGAATTCGCTTGGGTTTTCCTCTCAAGTTGGAGATTTTTTGGCCCTGGCTGATCGCCTACATTTTATGTCCTTTGTCTCATGATTATTTATGATTTGGTTGGTGTTTAAAGATAAAAAAAAATTAATATAATCAAGAAGAAGAAAGAAGCTAATCAAGTAAAGAAAAATTACATCACAAGCAATTATCATTGCTAGAGAAATCACTTATATTACTTCCCCTAGATTTCTTAACATTTCCAATTGGCATTGTGGTGGGGATGACTTAAAAAGGGACTATCTCCACAGGCCGAAAAATAAAGCAAGTAGTCCCTACGAGCCACAAAGACATGAATCAACAGTGTACAATGTTGGGAAGGAGGAGGGGGCATTCCCTCAAGCTCATTGATATATGCATATATGTTGAAAAGATTCCCTTGTGAATTATTTTGAGGGACATTGAGACTTCAAGGTTGTCGTAAAACCTTGGGAAAAGTATGACACTGATTTTTATATATACATTTGTTTATGATGGTGGGGGACATACCAAATACCATAACTCATGGGGATGGATTCATTGAATGTTGAATGTATTTTGTGTTTCATGATTAACTTTATATTTGAATTGTTGTTTTCACTGCTGATTTTGTGAATGGCCATGCTACCTTGTTTATGGTTTTGTATTGTTTTGATGAGATTTTGTGATCCTACATTTTATTTTATTTTTTCCTTCCTCATGCTTGAGTCGTGGTCATTGTTGGGTGAGAAAGGGGGAGTAATGGAACCCTGGGAAGCGCTAAGTGAAACCCACCAAGAAAATATATCACTCAAATGAAGCCAACATATGAAATAGAGGGAAGAACATGTATGCAAACTAGATAAGTCTGTATAAATGGCATCCAAGTGGGTTGGTTGAGTCCATGGGAATAAATGGACAACAACATGACAACCATGAGAATGACATAAAAAGGGAAGTTTTCTAAACTTTAAAATTGCATGGAATATATATCTATATATATATATATAAGCATTCCTTGTATTATGATGCACTGAAGTACAAATATATTGTCTGGTATGAGAGGACTTTGATTGAGAACCATTATGGTAGTAAGAAAGAAAATTTATCCTTAAAATATTATGACTATGTGGATGGCAGGGAAAACAAGAATTCTAATTTCCATTTGTGGGTAAACTTGTAAATTTACTTAAAAAAAGATGTCCCTTGGCCATGTTAGCGATTGTTGTTTCACTTCCATGCTTTTTTTGCATAGGTGTAGGGAGTTTTCTAAACTTTGACCTTAAAGACATATGTGAATGTGTTATATTAATGGATCCATTTATGATTGAATGAATATATGAAATGTCATTGTGTCTGACAGGGTCTTGTTAGGAATCATTCTTATGAAAGGATGATCGATCATACTCATGAATTAATGCAGGTATGGATGTCATCATGTTTAAGATCCCCGATTATGTGAGGAATCCATTAAGCAAGAGGAAATTCTTGTTGTTATTTATTTTACTATCATATGATTATGACCTTTGTATCCCCATGATTATATTATGATAATGAAATGTTTATTATGAAGAGTTATTGGGGACAAGTAGACCAACAGGGATTGACCCTAGGAGAAGTGATGGGAAGATACCATGTGGTCTCTGGATTCTTGTGATGATGTGTAATATGTGTATGTGTATGTGTTGTATAAACCGTATATGTGTCTATTTTGTACAATGTGTACATGTGTATGTGTTGGGATAGGTAGGTATGAGACTATGTGGCCTGTGTGTTATATAATGTGTTTGAGACAAGTGTTAAAATATGTAACTAGGTTCGGTCTTCATAATGACATATGTAATGTTGATTTTATGTACTCAATGAAAAGAAAAAAAAAAATTATCATTATTGTGTTTGAGGCATGGATTTCATGCTCAAGGGAAAATTATTTTAGGTCAAGCTTCCATTGAGAGCTTCTAGGATTTGTCATTGAGCCTATAAAAGTCAAAAAGGTCATCGTCATGTATGAATAACCCTTATTGGGAATGTTACATATTGTAAGAAAAATTATTTAAGTTAAATTAGATTCAAAATATCCTCCAAGGCCATGTCAAATGTGCAAGCATCAAGTTGGCCTCATGGAGCAACAAGTCGTCCTAGAGACATCTTCAAGTTGGCCTCAAAGCATGAAGAAAAAGTCTATATATAGGAGGACTCGACCTCACTCAAGGAGGCATTTGATCATCTTCATAATATTCGATCTAAGCAAGAGGAAGTGAGCAATAAAGGAAAGAAAAGGAGGAGAAAATATTCATTGGAAGAAATCATAAGTTTGCATCTGTTTTAGGGCTCTAATCAGTCACACGTGCGGAAGGATTTAATAGGGCATCCACTTACTGCAGAAGGAACGAGTTGCAGACCTTAAGCAATCCAAATCAAGACAAGGAATCCATCTACCATTCAAGCCAATATCACAAGTAAACCAACTCTAATCAATAAAAGAAGTAAAGGGATAAAGTCACACGTGTGAAAATTTCAGTCCATTGCAAGAAGCCAAAAATTGCAGTCAAGGAGGCCAAAATTTCAAACTAGTTTTGCAGGAGGAAAGGCTAAAATTTGAAGAGGAGATTGCAACTAAATCAAGAAGGGGTTAAATTTGACTTCAGACGAATTGACTTGGTCTTGGAGAGGTTAGTAGGTCAAGGTTTTTAGTCTTGGAATTCATCAATTGGAGATTTTATAAGAAGAAGAATTCGTTTGGGTTTTCCTCTCAAGTGGGAGATGTTTTGACCTTGGTTGATCGCCTACATTTTGTGTCCCTTGTCTCATGCTTATTTATTATATGGTAGTTGTTTGATGATAGAAAACATTTATATAATCAAGAGAAATAAATAAGCTAATAAAAGACTAATTAAAGTTGCATCACAAGAAGTTGTCATTATATATAAATCAACTCATCCTACTGCCCTAGATTTCTCAACATGGTATCAGAGCTAAGGTGACAAGTCAAGGAAAGGCAACTCAATAAGGGACACTCAAGCACTCAAAGAATGAAGTTCTAGAAAGACATCAAGGGCATCAAAGAATCAATAAGATCCTTTCATTTCGAAGAAGACAATGGCTACATGATCATCTTGAAGAAAATTATCAAAACCCTAGATCGATCAAAGAAGAAGCCTACACTAGAAGCATTCTTGGATTCTTGCTCAAATCATCATCAAGGAAGGAGACCTCAAAAGACCCTATCTCTACTTGAATTGAAGAAAAAGAATCTTGAAGTATACTCATCCAAGGAAAGCAAGAAGAAAGGAGTTGTTGGTGTCATTAAAAGATTCAAGGTGATCTCCCTCTCTTTGGAGTCAAGGATCACTTTTGAAGAAAACCATCTTCATCAAGAAGAAGTTTTATTTTATCTAAATCATCATCAAATTCAAGAATGTAGCAGGTTGAAGGAGCATATTCACAAGTAAGTATATTTATGTCTACGTCTGAATCTATCAAAAAGTCTTTTTTCAAGGAAAACAACAATTTGGTTGGGGCTTCAAACTTTGTTGCATGGAAGAAAATAACAGATCTGAACCTCATAGAAAATGAGGTCATGGAACATGTTAAGGGTTCAATCGCAAAGACTCCAAACGAATATGCTCAAGCACTTGCAAGGCATATGAAAGGGGAAGTAAGGGCTCAAAGGATTCTCATAGAATCCATTAAGGATCCCCTCATTCCCTATGTATCAAAGTTAGAAACATCAAAATAAATATATGACAAACTTGTAGAGTTGTTCTCAGAAAATGAAGAAGAACATGGCAAAGGTCCAATGCTATGGATGTCAAGAATATGGGCACTACAAAATAGATTGTCCCAAACTCAAGAAGGAGAATAACAAAAGAGGAAGAGAAGAAGCCCATATCACTAAATAAGTATAAGAAGTTGAAAAGAAGAAATCCAAGAAGGAGCAAGTAAAAGGTCTCTACTATGATTGAGATAGTCTTCCTCACCTAGTTCTTTTCAAGTTTATCTTTCAAGTTTTCTCTGATAAAAGTATAGCTATCATGGTAGGAAACATTAGAAGCATGATAAGATGCATCATGTTAGGAGCATACTATTGAAGCAAGAGCTCGTGACATCATCATAAGAAGCTTGACAGAAAGTTGAAGTAGAAATCTATAGCAATAGAAGGAAGTAGCTCTTGATAACCTCATTTGAAGCATAAGTAGTACTTATGGATAGAATAAATTCATCTAGTATAGAGCTCATCATACATCATTCAAAAGGAGAATTTGCAAGATAAGGATGATCAATATCCTCCATTTGAATCTTCATTGGATGGTTCACCTACTGTAAGAAGCAAGTGTCTCGTCGGAAATTCCAACTTGTAGGGGATTCATGGGATGATGGTATGATGTCAAAAGAAGCGAAGCAGGTCAAGGGATTGAAGTTCTTTCAATCAAGGATGCTACCAAAGGAAGTCTAGATGACCAAAAGAAAGAGATGAGGTATGTATGCTTGTATTTGATAAAATAGAGCCATGCCATATGGTTGCAGATATCATGAATGAGTGCTCTACCTTAAGAGCATGATCAAAAGAAAGGATCTCCTCCTGTGAAAGGATGCATGAAGGCATGCTTCACATATTGACTAGATGAAATCAACATAATATGTCCTCATATGAAATATTAGGTGGTTGACAAAGTTGAAGGAACTATGATTAGAAGTTCGTGGGAAGAAATGTGTAGATCATGAAAAATGCAACTATGGAGAAGGAAATCAACATCCAAGGAATAGAAGATTTGACTATGATATCTCCATGGGAAAGATATGAAGATCCTGATAAATTTTGAAAAAAAAAGAGACCCTTGACGTTGTATATATTTTTGGAGATGTGTCAATATATATGCATAATGTTGATGCAAACAAGGAGATGTCATGATGAAAGGCCATCAAAAAAGTATTTTTGATTTAATGTTCATTTTCTATTTTTGAACAATATCTGGATGGGCTAATGCAGGCCTACCAAAGGAAGCGTTGTAGATGTCATCTACAACTGACATGTGGTAGGATGAAAGATCCTGAAAGAAACATGATGCGAAGAAGGTAGCAAGGCATGGAGGAAGGCCAAATATCGACTAATGAATCACTTTCCAATGAAAAGAAGGATGACATGACTGACAAGATTCATGAATGAAAGTGATGGATGGTCTTTGCCCCACAAAGATGAATACTCCTTAAATAAGTTCATGACATTGAAAGGATGAGCTCTTCAACCAACTAATTGTCCCATATTCTCCACCAAAGAAGAAAGAGTTGCTGCTAGAAATAGGTCCCTAATTAAGAGGGAGTCTGGAAGCAAGTTTCTAACTTGGTAGAAACTTGGAAGCAAGTCCCTAAGCTAAGAAGAAGCTTGGGTACATTCCTTATATAGGAATGGTTAAATTGGAATGGGTATATCCTCCCTAGCTAAGAGGGAGAGATAGACAAATAATTCTTGTCTTCACTTGGGAAGATAGAATGAAGGATTGGGTAAGCATCTAGCATTCGATACTCTTTGAGGATGTGTTAGGGAATCCAAGATAAGAATAGTCGTAGAGGACTGATATTCTTTGAGTATTGGGAATCCAAGATATAGTCCTGGTGGAACATACACTGAGAGAACCTAGGTGGGGTATGTTCCGAGAGAGACAATGATGAGGGTTTCTATAAATCATTGGTCTCGCTAGAATTTTGCTCTAATCTTGTGGATGATATGATGCTAAACAGATGGGTTACCTATCCAAATCTTCTTATGAGAATTCTTCAGATTGAGAATGTCCAAGTACCTTGTATGGATTATGAATACCTCCCTAGTTAAGAGGGAGTGTTGAAGTATGTAACTAGGTTCCATCTTCGTAATGACATGTAATGTTGATTTTATGTATTCAATGAAAAGAAAAATAAAATTGATTATTATTGTCCTTGAGGCATGGGTTTCATTCTCAAGGGAAATTTATTTTAGGTCAAGCTCCCATTGAGAGCTTTTAGGATTTTTCATTGAGTCAATAAGAGTAAAAAAAGTCATTGTCATGTATGAATAACCCTTCTTAGGCATGTTACACATTGTAAGAAAAATGGTTTAAGTTAAATTAAAATCAAAAGACCCTCTAAGACCATGTCAAATGTGAAAGCATCAAGTCGGCCTCATGGAGCAACAAGTCGACCTAGAGACATCTTCAAGTCAGCCTCAAATCTTGAAGAAAGAGTCTATATATAGGATGACTCAGCCTCACTCAAGGAGGAATTCAATCATCTTCATAATCTTCGATCTAAGCATGAGGAAGTGAGAAATAAAGGATAGTGAAGAAGGAGACAATATTCATTGGAAGAAATCAGAAGTTTGCATCTGTTTTAGGGCTCGAATTTCTCACACGTGCGAAGGAAGGATTATGGCATCCACTTACGACAGAAGGACTAAGTTGCATACCTTAAGGAAGCGAAATCAAGACAAGGAATCCATCTATCACTCAAGCTGATATCAGAAGTAAACCAACTCTAATCAAGTGAAGAAGTAAAGGGCTAAAGTTACCCAAAATATGTCACATGTGCGAAAATTTCAGTCCATTGCAGGAAGCCAAAATTTGCAGTCAAGGATGCTGAAAATTTCAGACTAGTGTTGTAGGAGAAAATGCTAAAAGTTGAAGAGGAGATTGCAGCTAAATCAAGAAGGGGTTAATTTTGACGTGAGGAAAATTGACTTGGTCTTGGATAGGTTAATAGGTCAAGGGTTTTTGTCTTAGAATTCATCACTTGAATATTCTATAAGAAGAAGAATTCGTTTGGGTTTTCCTCTCAAGTGGGAGAGGTTTTGGCCCCGGCTGATCACCTACATTTTGTGCCCCTTGTCTCATGCTTATTTACTAGATATGGTAGTTGTTTGATGATAGAAAAAATTTATATAATCAAGAGAAAAAAAGAAGCTAATAAAAGACTAAGTAAAGTTGCATCACAAGCAGTGATCATTATAGAGAAATCAACTCATCCCACTGCCCTAGATTTCTCAACAATAGGTAGGTATGGGATTGCGTGGACCTAGGAGAAGTGGTGATATTCTTGTCAACAAAAGACTACCAAGATTGGTAGTGCTCAATGGTCTTATTTGAAGTATACCTACCACTAGATGCTTGTTGGGTTTGGAAACTTATCCAGTGTGTAGGGGATGAAGACTAAAGACTGCATGGAGCACCTCCCCCACTATATGCTTGGTCGGTTTGGCAAACAATCCAGTGTGTATGTGTTATAGACATTTTTGGGCACTGCAACCCCAATCATAAATTTCCATAAACTGAGGGCTCCTAAGTTCCTAAAAGTGTTTCTTCACTACCTAAAGGAACAAGGTCAGCTGGTTACATCATCTCCCAGAAGTTCTCCACTAAAAACTACTTAGAAATGGTCAAAAATGGACCATACTGAATACCTAGTGCAGAGGGTGCGATGCATACTGGATGGCCCCTCTGTAGGGTGCGATGGGCAGGAATGGACAAATGGAAGAGACAGTTTGCGAGGTGGAAGATCATAGAATCTTCCAGAAACTTCCCCTCTGACACTTGCCTCTCTGTTTTCGACCAGGGATGAGTAAGAGATCATCAGTCTCC
>APFE030266596.1:139731-179182 GCA_000404065.3 Pinus taeda | reverse complement strand
CTAAAAGTGTTGCTTCACTACCTAAAGGAACAAGGTCAGCTGATTACATCATCTCCCAGAAGTTCTCCACTAAAAACTGCTCAGAAATGGTCAAAATTGGACCATATTGAATACCCAGTGCAGAGGGTGCGATGCATATCACCTTCCTAGTGTAAAGGGTGCGATGCATACTGGATGGCCCCTCTGTAGGGTGCGATGGGTGGGAATGGAAAAATGGCAGAGACAGTTTGCAAGGTGGAAGATCATAGAATCTTCCAGAAACTTCCCCTTTGACACTTACCTCTCTGTTTTCGACCAGGGATGAGTAAGAGATCATCAGTGTCCAAGTGGAATCAAGAACTATCAGAGAGAGGACACTAATCAAAACCCTAGAAGATGACTCACCCCCCTACAATCATCTATATATGGATCCCTCATCACAGAGATCCAGACGCTGGAATCTTGTATCTTGTAGAGAAGTGTTGTTGGTTTTCTGGTGAGACTTCATAGTGTTGGGTGATCTAAGCTTTACTTGAGGTGAAGAAGGGATTTCTTGCTAGAGGATGATGCTGGGTCAGAACTATTGGTTGTAATCCTCTTGCTATTTTTGATATTAATAAAGCTATTCAAGTTTTCCTCCATATTCTTGTATGTTTGATTATATACGCATTTGTATGGTTAATACATATCTGGCCCTGTGTTATTTATGAACATAGATCTCTGTTCTTCAATAGTAGTATATTGCTTTGATTCCACAGGTGCTCTTTGAAGCTGCGCAGACGAAGAAGAAGCGGCAAAGATCTATTAGGAAGGAGAGGAATCAAGTAAGGAACCAAGCGCAAGACTAAGGTTGGTGTCTTTTGTTCCACTCTTATCTATTTTCATAAAGGAAAACGAAAGTAGTCTTTACTTGTCTGTTTCTAAGATAGCTACTAGTCTTAGTGGAAATAGCAGCTCCGAGTGGACACTATTCCCAGTAACAGTATGAGTAGAAGAGAAGACTGAATATTGAATGGAGCAATGCCACGAATGGATGATGTTGGGATTGCAACCATCTCAGTGCATGTGAATCAAAGAGTGCAAGGAGTTGTGCAAGCATTGTTGAGTGTTAGTCAGGCTTGGCAGATTACTCAGTACAAGTGGAATAAAGAAGCAAAAAAAAAAAACCAAAGGTAAGTATCGTCTATTTCATTTAATGAATTCCTAAGTTCTTACCATGAACTAGTTTTATTCAAAAATTATGATTTATGGTGATATAAAGTATGGACTAATTGGTTCACCGTGATAGAAAGAAAATGAAAATAAAAATGAAGGGTTCACTTCATGGAGGGATATGCTAATGAGGTATAATTTAAATTTATTATAATTTATTTATAATGAATCTCATGAGAGATTGTATGCCATGATGTAGGAAAGCATTGGAACTGCACAATTTAGGTAAATGGAGTTGGCTCAAGGTTAGATAACAAAAACAATATAGGTATTAAAGAACACAAAAATACGTTGGAGTTAAAGATTTCAAGAACATGGCCATTGTGGGACATTAGCACCCAATAGTGTTCATCGATTGCCATGAAGCATGCCATGACATGTAGGAATATATTAAGGTAGGGAAATGCCTTGGTTATGAACTCTTCTAATGCAAGGAAGCCTTGCCAAGGGATGGATCACTCGAGGGACTGAGAATCAAAGAAGGGGATGCTTGAACTTGGAAGGTGAGTGATGACACGGAAAAGGAACTGAATCTCCCAAGGGACTAGGATTCACATAAGGAGATACTGGAAAACAATGTGGTTTTAAAATGGTCATGGGCATGATAGATTGGGATCAAGGGTTACATTGGGTGTGTCCCCTGAAGCAATGGGCCGAGATTGTTCGCTGAAGAAACAAGGAACGCAAGGGACAACAATGTTGGATATTTGAGGCAGGTAGCACTCCAGAAAAAGGCAAAGTTATCAAGTTGGATTGGGTGCAACAAAAGCACCAAAAAATACAAAAGAGCCACTGAAAGATAACTGAGTTAATGAATTTTAATCTCATTTAGTTGTTGGAAAAGCAACTATGTATGAAAAATGCAATTGCAAACTGAGTTGTATTTATAAATCTCACTATGATTTATGCTTGGGTCAAGCATGTTTTGTATTTGTGTTCAAGAATCAGAACACTAAGCACGATGTTCCTCTAAGGGGGTGGGGTTTGTGAAAACCCCTTTGGGTTAATTCCCTCTTGTAAACATTTGTAACATTCCTGTAATTAAAATATAAAACAGCTCAGACATGGAGTATAGATTTCAAAGCTTGGGGAGGGAGATTGCTTGGGAAGTTGGAGGGTGTGGTTATTAATACCAGTCATGCACTGACTAGTGGGCATTAAATGGGCTGAATATACAATAAATTAAGTTGGAGGAAAAGAGGACGAGAGCCATATATCTCTTGGACAAGTGCATAAGAAAAAGGGAAAAAAATTAAAGAGGTGGGCTACACTGAAAGAGGGAGCAGGTTGAGAACGACTAGCTAAGGGAGTGGCGTGGGGAGTTGGCATGACAATGCCCCCATGAACCACATACAATGAAACAGAACTACCAACTGGAGACATACGATTGGCGATGGGCAAGACACGCGAACACACAATTGACATACAGTTGCAACAATAGTAGTGGAAGGTCGCGAAGCAAAGTTATGAAAGAAGGAGGATATTCATAGGGCAATTCATTCATTTAAGGGTAAAAGAATGTGATTCATGCATTGGTGAGTCAATATTCATTCAATTATCAGGGGAGGGGGGAACTCCTTAGTAGAGGAGGAAAACGAAAAAGAAAATAAGACAGAGAGAGTTTTAAAGGAGAAGATGGCTCTGGGGTAGCGCAATTGAAGAAATCCAAGAGGGCTTACTGGCTGAGAATCACAGAGTAGGGGCTTGCCTAAGAACTAATGAACCCATTAGAAGTGCCTTGCCTTGGGAATGATGAAGACACTAAGAAGATTGTAGATTGATGAACCTACATGATAGGAGAGAGACACCCAGGTACTTGACGAGGTAATGAACCACCAACTGTAGCCTTTGGGATGATAACATTGGTGCTTACACTTCCTCATGAACTACCTGGAGAGGAGGTATTTATGCTCCTACAATAGCTTGTCTAGTTGATGAACCTTGACATGTTAGAATGAAACTTCTCACTTGGAATCGAGCTAAGATTCGTTGTGCTAGAAAAAACCCCTGTGTGGATGCTGACTGAGATTAAAGGCCCTATGGTATAACAGGGGAGAACTATTGGGAACACCTGAGAGAAACGGGTCATGTTCATTGTATCTAGCAGTATTGGTTTAGTTCACTTGAGCAATTTTCCTCAAGCTCTGAAATATGGCTTGGGGATGATTGGCTACAAGAAAGATTCCAGTGCAGGCCATTCTAAGGTTGGGCGGAGAGTCGAAGTCCCAATCTCAGTTGCCGGACTTCCCTTGTAAGATAAGTGCTTACTTGAGTTGCAGTGCATGTGAATATTGTTTATATGTTTAATGTAATATTAGAATGTTTATGCTAATGTCGAGAAATGTAATCTCCTGTATGAATGTGGAAAGTTATTTTCTGTATGGTTTTGGGGAATGTTTATTATTTTTTTAGTAATAGAAAAAGTCATTTTGAGTGGGATTAATGAGGCATGGTTCATTTCTTGTATAAATGGTTTAATCCCTGCGTGAATGATTAAGAAGTTCAATTCTGTGTGAATTACTGAGGAAAGGCTCATTTCCTATAAGAACAATGAGAAATGATGTTCCTGTGTGATTAATGAAAAATGGATAACCTGTATGTTTAGTCACGAGCTTGAAATCTAGTCTAATTTCCTAAGGGTAAGAGATGTATCATGTCTTGGTTTAAATGATTGTTCTTGTATTAAAAATGATTCACATTCGCAGGGCTTGCATTATGGAATGCGTTCACAAAAGCATGTATTCCTTTTATGCATTATTGGCTAGAATGGGTTGAAATCCCATTTAAGCTTAGAAGAGATAACATTATATATATATATATATATAATATATATATATATATAATAAAATATATATATATATATAATACTTGTGGACGGGGGGTGGAGTGCTTATTAAGCTCTATATGGAAGGTCGCTAAGGGCATCCTTGTCCACACACACACACACACACACACGAGAATCTCAGGAGGGAGAGTGTAAAAAGTTCGAAGTTGAGGCTCGACCAGAAACCATATGTTAGCACTGGCACTGGCGGAGAGGGTTCATGCAACTGGGGGTTGTTTCCATCACATTAAATCCCAATCCCTAACATTTTAAAATGAAGGCCACTTGCCTTTGAATAAAAATCCTAGGGTATTTACGTCTTGGTTTATTCACGTCTTGAGATGAGAAAGGCTACAACATTGAATGGAAATTCAATTATGCGTGAAGGCAGGAGCGTGGTGGGACCCAGGCCATGTGGCCGCTAACATGGACCTAGCTTGACATGGTTCCATGAAGGTATACCATGTGGCAACCGAATTCGGCCTTTTTGGTGGAGCCAAGTTGCTCAAAATAGGTGACACATGGCACTCCTGGAGAGGGCCATGTTGATAGTGTGACATCAACATGACATTGGAGTGATGTCACCCCAATGGTTTTAGGAGGGAAATGAGAAATGGCAAGAGAAATTGTTCTAAGACATGTCAGCATGACATTGGATCAACGTCACCACGGCTAACGTCACCCTGGTAGTTTCAAGAGGAGCACAACGAGAATTGGCTGGGGTATTTATGTTTCGAGACAGATATTTCCTGGAAAATGACGACAAGGGAGTTATGCCCCGAGAGATTTAGAAGGGGACATCTGAATGATGTCGACAAGGTATTTGAGCCCTAAGACCGAAAAATGTTTGCAGTAATCGATGGCAATTGAAATGTCTGTCTCGCCCCAACATATTTATAAGGAGGGCTATAGGGCACTCTCAAAAAAAACGGGGTTAGGTGGCATGCCATAGGGGCATGCCACAATGGCTATATAAAGGAAACAATGCAATACGGACCAAGAAAGGAATGACATGGCAGTGAGATGGGATTCCATGTGGCAAGGCATGCTGATGTGGCAAGAGGTCATTAGCAAAACCTTTGAATGGCCATATCTTTCAATCCAAAAGTTGGATTGAGGTAAAATTTATATCATCGAAAATCTCTTGACGAGATAAATGCAATGACAATGTTTATTTTAAGTTTTGAAGAGTTTAAAAAAATGACGAAATTTTATGACCCCATTTCCATATCAGAACATTGGAGTTCGGGTCAATGATAGTAGCGCCTCTTTCTAAGCCTAGTATGGGTTATGGGTGGATGGGGGTATGTGACAACCACTGTGGGTGGAAAAGGTAAGTTATGATGCAGGAGCAAATTATGTGTGGGGGGCATTATGGCTGGTTGAGAAAAGGTTATGGCATTTGAGTAGTTGTAGACAACGCGAGGAGGATGCGATGTTAGGTCTCAGGGTCGATGTCAATATTTTGACAAAGAAATATTTAGAGTGGACGAGGAGGAACAAGTTGGTATTTCCCCCCATACAACTCAAACTTGTGAATCAACATAGGATTCTCCTATTGGCTGACTTCATTTCTTCGTCAAATTGTTTTTTGTCAAGGTTTGATCAACTATACAGGATGGCGACCGGTCTCAGGTTTGAATATCACTTGGATGGTTTGTCCATCTATTTGGAAGGAGAGGATTGCATTGGTGTTAGATGATAACAAAATCTGGGAGTTTGTAGCACAAAATCAAATCCCTCCTACCGATGCAACACTTCTGGATGCCCATAATAAGAAGGCCATGAAAGCCAAGAGTATTATCCTAGATGGAGTGAAGAACCATATTATTCCTCGTATATCCAGAAAGAAAACAACCAGAGAAATGTGGGAGGTGTTGACCAAGCTATACCAAAGCAACATTCATAACTAAAAGATGGTATTGAGAGAGAAACTTAGTGGCACCAAATGTCCAAGAAAGAAATTGTTTCTTCTTATCTCACCAAAATATCTCAAGTACAAGATGAACTTGTTGTAGTATGGGAGAGAGTGTCTGACTCAAAACTGGTAAGGATAGCTTTGAACGGGTTCACAGAGCAATGGGGTGTCTTTGTTAAAGGAGTCGTGGCACGAGAGAATCTCTCAACTTGGGATAGGTTGTGGGATGACTTAACCCATGGGAAGACTCGCATAGAGGCTCTTCATGGCAACCAGGCAAAAGGTGAAAATGATGAGGAGAATGTTGCTCTTTTAGGTCATGTAAGAAAGGTCAAGGGGGTTGCTAAGATGAACAAAGGGGAGGGAAGATCCTCTCAGGATGGGAAGAAGAAGAACATGAGCAAATTCAAGTTCTTTGCATGTCACAAGTCAGGAAAATATGCGAGCCAATGTCCAAACAAAAAGAAATATAAAGCAAAAACATAGGTTGCAACATTAGCTGAGATCAAATATTTTGCAGCAAAATTTGAGGAGTTCTCATTAGCGGTTGTTTGTCTTTCTGGCACTGGTGTTAGAAGTTCCTGATTTGCAGACAATGATGCATGGTTCATAGATAGTGGAGCATCTCGCCATATGACAAGAATGAGGGAGTGTTCCTTAGTGTTTCGGAGATGAATTTAGACATGCAGGTGAGAGTTGTTATGAGTATCATACTTCCAGTGAAAGGGGTTGGAACAATGTTATTCCAACTAAAATCGGGAGGATCTTTGGAGGTGGCAGAGATGTTATAAGTCCCAATGTTGAAGACGAACTCGCTCTTAGTCTCAACTCTAGAGGACATAGGGACAAGTATTCATATGTTCAGAGGGAGCTATCTAGGACACAGGATTCAGACTTGGTATCAGGAAGGGTAAGTTGTACAACTTCTAGGATCAGCCTGTAAGTAGATCCAAGGGGATCTTGGATCAAGGATCAGTGTTAGTAATAGACATTGAACAAGAGGCTCTGAACACTGAGTTGATACCGAGGACTCAAACATTTTGATTTGGAAGATGGGCATGAGGTCTCTTCTAGATCTGTCAGGACCAATTGGTATAAGCTAACATTGATGGATGCTCAGGAGCACCCTCCTAGGAGAATGGTTCGGAGAAATAGGTATTTGGATCATATTCCAAAGTAGGTAGCAGGGAAGTCTTCCATTTTAGAGGGAGCAACTACAACAACAAATGATGTGGTGGGATTGAAGATAGATCCAGGTGGAGGAGGTTCTTCCAGAAGTACCTCCCTTGTTAAGAGGGAGTGTTGAAATTTGTAGCTCACGCAAGTACTTTTGCACAGAGCTTGTATCTAGGTTCGCAGAAGTCACCCACATCTCCTTAAAACACTTGCTCTAGGTTGAGCAAGTTGTTGATCTAACTTAGCTTAAGTTTAACGTGGGAAAAAACACATATTAATATGTTGGTTTATTGAGCTAATAGAAACTTAGGAAAAGTAAAGTAATTTACTTTAGTGAAAAAAAATTAATCTTAGCCATTGATCTCAAGAGGCGAAATCTAATCTCAGTCGCCAATCACTTTGAGATTAGAGTTAGGGTTTTGGCTCAATGCAAAGTTATAAACACAAGGGTAGGGAGAGGGAGAAGATACACAATAACAACACAAGATCGAGAGCAGTGTCATAGTGAACGTGCGCTGGGTCCAAGGGAGTGCAAAGAGGTTGGTGATCTAGATCTGGAAATGAAAGTAGATCTGCTAAATCAGATCCAGAGTATTGTAATATGTATTTTTTCGGTTGGGCCATTATCCAAGGACGGGAGCCCAAGTAAGTTATGTTTTATTAATGATGAATTGATTTGTTGGGCAAAAAATTGTTTGTGGTACTTAGTATTGTGATGTAATTGATCTCTCTGATTTTTCCACTACAAATATTTTATTTGAGAAGTTAAATACCAATGATTTTATTTTCACAGTGATTCAAAGTGTTTCTTAACAATTTTATGGGAATAAAAATTGTTGAGGTATAAATAAATTTGCACTGGTATTGGAAATTTAACATGAACCCATAATAGGTTCGAATTGGCTGGAAGAGGCAACATTGTAGGCTTGGATCCCCACATGTGAACTTGATTTGACCTTCACTGAGCTAAATGAAAGGAATAGTAGCCCAATGATTAGCTTAGATGACTCCAAAAGCTAGTTTGACCCTTTGACTCCCACATGTGAGTTTGCATGCATTTTGACCAATTCCAAAAACTGATTTGTAGAGACAAGACCCTTCACATTTGTCCAACATTTTTCTTGAAAGGAAAACCATGTCATGTGGATTCCAAGAAATTGTCATTTGCATAATTTGGACCTAAGATGTTTACCTTTGTTCACTTGAATATTGCCACATGTCACTAGAAATGAGGTCAATTTTTGCTTGTATGGATAACACCTTGGTTGATTAATGGATTTCAACATTTGGGTTTTGTTCGGAGCATAATTCATTTCAACTTTGTCATATAGTTTGTCCACACATATCAAGGAGTCACCTTCTTTGGCCATTTTTACCCTCAATGTGGCTAGGAGAGACAATACGACTACGTTGGAGGAGTGACTTTGCTTGAAATAACTTATTTTCGCCAAAATTTCAACATGGCATGTCAAGTATGTTTCTTGATGAACATTTTGAGCCACCACTGAATTTGGGTGCCAAGAGCCCTAGACATTGGGATATGTGTAGTACACCATAAACATGGAATGTTGTGAATGGTGACACTGCCATGTGGAAAAATGGAATTATAATATACCATGACCAAATGAGATGCATGCAAATTGTATGACACATGACCATGTGGAAAATGGAGTTATAATATACTATGACCAAATGAGATGCATGCAAATTGTATGACACATGACCATATGGAAAATACATTGATGCACTTCCGACATGGGCTAAACAAGTCCTACATAGTGAGATCACCCCTACAAAATGAATGGCCCTCCTAAACCATCTATCCCAATAAATCTATCTCAAGAATTCCAATTTTATCTAGGAAGAAAATGCTTAAGGGTAAGGATTAAAGGGACTAAGCATGGTCAACCATCTTGAGCCTAGGATACCATATACATAATCATCACATGGCCTACAAAGCTTTAGTCTAGCATCTCTTTGGTCTTGCAATGGTGTTGTCATGAAAAATACTAGGGTACCTCCCAAGAGGTAACACTACCTCTTTTAGCTGAAGGGAATTGAGGGGTTTTAAGCAATAGTTGGATTTGCTTGGGAGTAAAATTTAGTTATTTTCATCGTAATGTTACATCCATTTCTCTTGGTGCACAAGCACATATGCTTGCCATTTTGGCCTTTCAAATTATGATTTTCCATTGCCCTGGTTGTTTGTGTAATGTAACTCTATGACCTATAATATACTTGACTAATATAAGTAGCATTTCAACCAAAACAAAATCTGAATAAAGTGTTGAAGTTTGAATTATTAAATCCACATTTTTGAACATTAAATCATGAATGTGAAATGGGAATTGTGATTATGACTAAGATATTAAATATTATTTTATATTTAAATTTTAAATTTTATAGTAGTGTAATTTGACTTGGCTAAGGCTTACAAGTCTCACTGAGTCTTGTTAAGTCTTGACTAGTGTGCACACTAACCTAAGACTCACCCTTGAAACTTGCCACTCACTAGACACATGGGGAACTTGCTAAACTGGTGGGATAATCACTATAACTGTGACAAACTAGCCATCAAGCTCGCTATGTTTTTTGTGCATAGAATTTACAATATTTTTAAGTCTTTACCAAGTCTTTCCTAAATCACAAAGTCTTGCCAAGTCTAAATATGGCAACATTGTTTTATAGTACTAAGTTTTGATATCTCTCTCTCTCTCTCTCTATATATATATATATATATAAAAGCCCAAGGGTTAGCTCAATCTCTTGAACCATCCGCCCAAAACATGTTGCCAATGGCAAGACCTTAGGTCACAAGTTCAAATTTGTTCGGATCTCTCAAAGTTAATGATGGTTATTGCAATTGGCAATTCAATCATCCTCCATCCAAATATTTTGTTGAAAAGGGGAATCCTACAAAAATTTCCTTAAAAAAAATGGACACACCCTCACCTTGCTACACCTAAATTTCAAAGCTAACGTACCCCTCATCCAAACCCATACATGCACTTGCACCACATATAATGACTACCTTAAGTTTGTCCACTAACGTTCCAATCTTCTTGTAGTTTGCCCCGCTTGCCCCATTTGAAGGATGTGCCAAAAAGAGATGAGACTTGGTGTAAATCTTCACCAATTTTGGCAAAAATAAATCCCCTCAAATCCAACATGTAATCCAAAAGAAGTATGTGTTGTGTTAATGCAGAACTCAACCTTAGTGCATGTTTCTTGAAGCAACTTGCAATCAAAAGAAAAAATACTTTTAAAATTTAATAAAAATCCAATTGTTTATATAATCCAACTTTCTTCGGCATTTTAATTGTGTGGGAGATTTGATGACAATTAGTGCATTGTAATGTGCTTTGTTGGAAGAAATTTAAGGCCAATACTGCTGCCTACCATTAGGTCCTCAGTATTACAAAATGCTTAAAAGAATTTTGCGCAAGATGTGACCATTACGTTAACTCAAACCAAGAAGTCCAAAAGTATTGACTCTGAAGAGTTTGTGTCTCAGTTTTCAACATTGCAAGGTTCTGGGTCTGTATCAGCCTCTACCCACTTTGCCATTTCTTGTACTTTGTAGATTTCCCAAGTTATGGCACTAAGTGGTGAAGCCATTAATTCTTTTGGAAAAGACCCAATGTTCAAACCCCATAGTGAACGTATTTCGGCGGTAAAGCCAAGAAAATGTAATCTGTACCATATTGAAGAGCGTGGGGTTCACATCTCCCCACAAAAAATACATAAGCGTCTGCAAATACAAAGAAAAGGGGGATAAGTTTCTGGTGATGTGAGGCAAAGGGCTGGATGATTTATAAAGTGTGCAATCATGAATAATTATCCTCACAGATCAAGACCCAGGAATTGTCTCAAAATAGGGTACAGTGGATGCGGATTTACAATAAAACCAAAAATAAAGGCATACAGATTCAACCGTCGTTCTTTATTGTATATACTTCTCATCATTACATCTTTGTAATTAGAAGTCCTTAATCACAGACTTGGATTACAAATTACAATCAACGAATGATCCAGACTTAAGTATGTCTGAAAAATGATTTTGTTTCGATCTTGTTGCAGCCTTGATGCAGACTTGGAAAAATGCCTTGCTGCTCCACCCATTGTTTCATGGTCATTATTTGCTTCTTTCTAAGCATCTTCCCAACCCAAAAAAACAGAGTGCTCAGAACAAGAAATGAAGCTCAGTGTTTCTAAAATTAGAAAATGCAGAAATTTGAATTAAAGATATAATATCAAACAGTTATAAATTGCTTTATGCAACCTCCAAAGGATGTATTATGCGTGCAGTGTAGACACCGTTGGGGTTAACTACTCAACGCAGGGTGAATCACAAATTGGCCTGCCCGCGAAGGGCAAAACTATGCACATGCCTCAAGAGCATTGGAACCCTATGGGTGGCTTGAATGCCACCTCTCTCACCATTCAACTCCAATGAGGAAATCTTCTTTCATTCCCTTTTCCAGAATTAGATTAATAAAAACCCACAACCTCTTTTCGAAAAGAATAGAATGGGGAAATGCCAAACCATTTTGACCATATTAATGATCAGCTCTAAGTCTCCGAAAACATGCAGTTGCTTGCAGCCTAGCTGCAAAGCTTGATCCAAACCAAGGCACAAGGGTTCGAACTCAGCAATATTAACAAACTTCCGATGACAAAGCTTCAAGCAATACTCCACCAGAGTCTAGTTAGCAAAGAATCGATTGGATTGTTCGATAATTCCGCTGGATTCCACTTGAGTAGAACTATTCTGCATCCTTGCCATCGCTAGGAATGCAAGGATTGACTCTGCATAATAGAAATTAGCCTTAGTTTCAATAGAAGAATTAATTACATGCAAGACAGAAAATAAAGGAAATCTTACCTGGAAATAACCATTGAATAACCTTCCACATCAAACACCTGGGTTTCTGCTGCCAGTATTCCGTACTATATCTCAGAGATCAATATAGAAATTTGCAGATTTGGGAGTTGCATCAATGAAAAGCAGAGATCAAACATCTAAGCCATACATCATCACTTGAAAGAGTTGGTGACAGATTTACCTCTTTTTATGTATTTCCTCCATATTTAAAAGGAGTAGCATCATGGTTTAGTTGCCTCCCGGGTAAGCCTCATGCATTTCTTTTCTCATTAGGTTCGCTTTATCTATATCCATTTTATGGATAAAGACATCGAATGCTTGATTTTTCTTCCATACTGCAATTGAACTTAGCTTTTGGTGTTCATGTAGGAGAGCATGCGTGCATGTACATCCAATGAAAAGAAAATTGAAATATAAGTTCTAATCCTAATCTTCGGTATGTGTTTGTCCTCCAGTATGGTGGCATATCAAGTTCTGAGCTATAGATGTTTTTGTCTCCTCTTTAAGACAGTCAATTTAGCATTAATAGAGTCAAGAATTCTCTTGGATCGAGCCAATTTCCAAGCAACTGTAAAATACTAAATTCCATCATCATCCTTGGCATCGAGACTCTGCTTCAATTTCAAATCTTATCTAACCTTAACTTGTGTTATATCTCCACTTCTAAATTTAGACAAGTCACAAAAGATGCTTCTCTACTACTTCATCACAAAGATCAAGGGCTTCTTCCAAATTGCCTTCCAGGTAGTTCCTGTCAATAAATGTGTTGTAGATAATCCTATCTGGAACTAAACAAGTCTTTCTCATCTCATTCAACAGCTCCCTCGCTTCTTGCATTTTCCCCCTTTTGCAAAGAATCTTGATAAGTGCATTGTTTGGACCAACGGCAGGCTTGAGACCGATTCCAGACATTTTGCCATGGGGTTTAGATGCCTCCTCCAGATCACCTGTTTTGCAATGTCCCTTGATACAGAGATTGGAGATATTGTTATCAGGTACCAGACCCTGCTCTGTCATTTTCCTCAGGAGTTCATTTGCTTCTTGCAACTCACCTTGTATGCAGAGTTGCCGGATGAGTATGTTAAATGTGATAACATTAGGAACAATGCCTTTCTTTGCCATCTTGCCAAATATCCCGTTCGCCTCTTTCATCTTCCCAACTTTGCAAAGTCCTCCTATTAATACATTAAAAGTTACAACATTGGGCCTGAGACCATTTTCTGACATTTTGTTAAGGAGTTCAAATGCTGCCTCGACATTGCCTTGTTTGCAATACCCGTCCATTATCGTAGTATAAGTTATCGTGTCTGGACTCATTCCTGCCTCAAGCATATCAATCAAGAGCTTATTTGCCTGTTCCATGTTTCCCACGATACAAAGACCATGGATTAGTGAATTGTAAGTGGTAACATTCAGCACAAGACCCTTCCCAGCCATCTCATACAGGAGTTCATTTGCAATTTCAACCTCACCTTTCTTACAGAGACCACTAACAAGGGAAGTGTACGTAATAACATTGGGTGTTATACCCTTCTCAACCATTTCATTGTGCAGCCTAAACGCCTCTTGCATGTTTCCTTCCTTACAGTATCCATCAATCAAGGTAGTATAAGTAATCTTATCCGGAACCAATTTCCGACACTGCATGTCCTGGAAAAGCTCTCTTGCTTTCTTCATTTTTCCCTGTTTGCATAGCCCATGAAGCAGAGTGTTGTAAACCACAACATTGGGAATCAGGCCTTTTTGCACCATCTCATCAGCAAGTCTGCCAGCCTCTGCTAACTTACCCAACTTGCAAAATGCATCAAGTAACGTTGCATAAGCAACTTCATCGGCATTAACGCCACTCTTCGTCATCTCCTTAAGTAATTTCTCTGCCTCTAAAACCTTCCGCTGCTTGCAAAATGCACCAATAAGGGCACTATATGTAACCACATTGGGCTCTAGCTGTTTTTTCTTCATTTTCTCAACAATCTCAAAAGCCTTCTCCACCTCTCCTTTCCGACAATACCCATCAACAATCGTAGTATAACTCACAACATCAGGACCCTCCCATCCTTTCCCTTCCATTTCAAGCAAAACCCTCTCTGCTTCTTCCACATTGTCTGCTTTACACAGAGCATGGATAATCATATTCTTTGTATATATGTTTGGACTGATCCCATTCCTGGACATCTGCTGGTACAACTTCCAGCACAACTGAACTTGATTGGATTTTAGCAAAACCCGAAGAAGGGTGTTGCAGGAATGCACAGAAGCCCTAAACCCATAACTCGAAATTCTCTGAAAAACGTCCATGGCTTCATGCGCCATTCCAATTTGGGCAAAAACCTTAATTAACAAATCAAATACCAGGGTATTCGAACCACATACCTTATAAGTATAAATCAACATGTCGTAGAGCTGATGAGGACTTGAAGCAAAACCCTTGTGAGGGTTTATTACGATGTCTTCGAGGAAATCGCTGGCGATTCTCAGCATCCCTGAGGCAACCATGATGTTGATGAGAATGCAGTAAGCTTCAATGGACCGCTTCTTGTGGGTGCCTGCCCACCTGAAGAACTTGAGGGCTAATTTGTGGTCATTTCTTATTCTGATCAAAACCCAGATGAGGTGGTTGGAGTCGAATCGCGGCTCAAAATGATTCAGAATGATATTAAAAGGTTCCAAGCGGCGTAGGGCAATGGTTCTGCAGACGTCTTCGACGAGTATCGAGTCTTTCACAGTGAGTTTTCTGGGAGAATAGTCTGGTAATGGCCTCAGCGGATTGAAGGAGTTAGTTTGGCTTCTGTATCTCCGCTTCGTCATCTGCAACGTTTCTCCATTAACAACTCGATGGTGATGAGAGACGATAATTGGCCTGTAACAGCATCTCATGACTGTTATTCCAATGCCAGTCCGGAGATTTTGAACCGTTTAGGATGATTTTAAACAGATCTATGCTATACTCCGTGAAGTCGAGCTCCCATGGCCTCAGGCGAGGGAAGTTAGTTCATGTTGCCTTCAAACACGATAAAAGTTGCTTAGAAGCATTAAGCATACACCAAGAGGTACAATTGGACCATCGAAAAATCAATCTCTATGGGTTTTAGGTCATAAACTTGCCATCTTACGTAAATTTTTTTCTTACAACAAACATTGGGTTAAGCAAATATGCTTTTCTTTACTAGCATATTGTTTTTAATTATTTTATTACATTTTAATTAATTTATATTTTTTTATATGGTAGGAAAATTTATCAAAATTCAGTTGTTAAATTAACATTAAGGACAATCATTTCTAACTATTAATCGTGAATGTAGGCCGACTTATCATTGTTATTCAAGGAAAACCAGAGTACCTAGAATACTCCGCTTGCGGTTCGTAAGGGGGCAGGGTTTCACTCCTGCCAAATACCTCTGTGTCTTGGACCATTAACTTATTTCCTTACGTCAGAGGAAGACAAGCTCTTAGCCAAGCAGAAACAGTGTTAGGACATACTCCAGGCCCTTCTAATTAACTTATATTATTTAGACAAACATGATGATATGTATTTATACTATATAATACTTGTGTTTTCAAAAAGCTTTAATATTTGATAATAGAAGAAATTTTTTTTTTTCCAGGGAAGAAACATTAAATGTCACGGAAGAAAAGAATCATATCAATACACATTAAAAATAAAGGAAGAAGAAGGCTTGACATATTTTTTAATAAAAAAATAAAGGAAGAAGAAGACTTATATTTTTTAATAAAATAATTTTATAGTTTAGACATTCTTTTTCAAAATGGTTAGCTCCCTAGAATAATAAAAAGACTTTACAACTTATCACCCAAAAATAGGGATGATTCTTACTTAGTGATTACTTTTTAGCCAAACCCCATTTATTCAATGATTTCGATAGGGTGGAAGAACATGAAGAATTGACTTGCATTGAAGAATAGCTCTGCAACAAACCAAATCCTGCACCTCTTGTTCAACTAGCCATTCCATGCACCATTGATATTTCCAGGTCCTCTAAATGGTTTCAGCCTGTGGTTTTGCTACTTCACTTGGAATTTACTATTACTATGGCATAATGCCTTGCATAATAAAGTCTTGGTCAATTAACCTTTTTGTATGTATCTCGATAGTATATGGACATTTGGAATAAATGATATTAACTTTTGTTGTCTACTTTCCAATATGGCATACCATGTCATAAAGTATTTGATATTATCTAATATGGTATCAGTGAATTAAAAAAAATTACAAAAAAAACCCTCATTTCTCTACTGAAATTTTCACTCTTCTAGGCCACACAATTAGAGTATTTGTCCATCTTAATGTGCATGTGAGTAAAATTGAGGCCACATAGCACTATTTGCTTTAAAATGATGCCACAAAACTCTTCCTTATGGTTTGGGGGTACTTTCTTTTTTTTCTTTTTTTCCACAAAAGAGGGGTACTTCATAACAATGGTGGAAGTTTTGTATTATATTTTGATGATTAAACATGTGCATTTTTCAACCAAACTTGAAGCAGTTGAAGAGTGATTTAAAAAAAAGGACTTGGATGATGAAATGAATTAGACATAAAGAACTCGTCTTTGACTAATGCATAAAGTATTGTGGATATTCTGCTGGAATAGTTCTTTGCAACATATTTGAAAGTATTCTATAATTTATTACTTTGCAATTTTTTGCTTTAGATTAATATTTAATATCACTATTGTAGCACTTAAAATATTGAATTAAATTGAAAGAAGCTAAGTAAATAACACACCATCAACAAAATGAACACAAGATGTACTCGAGAAAAGCCCAATATGGGAAAAACCAAACTAGAAGGTAAGGCCTTACCTTGCTCTTTTCTTCTCAATTATGAAATGCAAATACAAAGAAAGTGCACTCACAAGGAGTTGCCATGAACATTATGGCTTGTATGGTTGCTATAGGATCTTCTACTTCCTTTATTCTACTTCAATATCAACTCACAGATGCTCTATTCAATCATGGAGCAATAAACAATACAATAAAAATATAGCCCCTTCCTATCTTAGTTGGCCATTATTTAACATGGTTTGATAGTGATATAGGGTTAGGGCTAGAGTTTGTTTACTTGCATTAAATCTTGATTTAGGTTAGGATTTTGGACCCTTTAAAATATTCTTGAATGTCCACATGTGACTAGCCCCTCGTGTGGTTAGTGTGAGATGAAGTGGCATCCAATAGGTTATCACAATGGTTAATAGGATAAGTCAACTTGTGGGAGGTAGAACTTCTAGAAATGAGCTCCAATTAAGGTGATTTTTGTGTTATTGAAAATATTTTGATTTATAGAACAACGTCAAGAGGTTGAGATGTAACACCCTCCTTCCACATCCACTTAAGTAACCATACCAACCAGGGTAAACATGAGACGAGAGGCTACTATGATCATATTCGACCTCCTAGGTAACCTTAAGGAAGTGGAACCGGCAAAACATCACACACAGTCATCCAACATCATCAACAGAGCCCTCAGAAGACAAGTCAACCACTAGACAACTTGTCCCTGGGTCCCACTATTGTTATGTACCTCTAAGGCCATAGTCGCTCTCATGCTATAGGAAAGGGAGTGACCAGAGACCTAAATTCACTCTCATAGACTTGCCTGCCAATGACTATGGACTAAAGTTGCCAGTTTTGTGCCAACAACCCCGAGATTTAAGCCACTTTTTCAAGCCTAGAGCCCAGGCCATTGCCCAGAATGGAATGAAAGCTCAGAATCAAGTAAAGTACAGGGAAACAATGATGCAAAAGAAATAAGCTCAACAAGACCTTAACCAGACCCCTACTAGCCATGACATGTATTTCGTCAAACATATCATCGACATGTAACCTATAGGTGTAAACAACATAATTAAGTGTAGGGATCTCATACTTACCTGAGAATCACTATGAACCATTGTTCCCTCATGTCATTTGTTGCATTATCCTCTATTAGGTCGTAGACACATTATCCATTCATATACAAGTAAAAACATGTTAAGAGCCATACATAGTTGCTGTCATAAAAAGTGCATATAACTAGCATAATGGGAACATAAATACCATAAACATATTAGTCATCAAAATCCTTATATACGTCAGTATATTTACACATGAAAATCAAGGGAATGAATTTCTCATTAATGAATGCAATCAACCAATCGGAGATGGGATTGCCACATTCCATCCGACCATAGAATGGCTAAGCCAAATATCTCTTCAGCCATTCACCCCTATGCCATATTTCAAGCATGAATGTCGGACTCAAACCAAAAGAAATCAACCAGGGCATACCGAGGCTAAACCACCTCACCCTCATCAACAGAAACCAGGCTTTACCGTAATCCATCCCGGATCACTAGGCCAACATAATGAACACATAATAACAAGCTTTACCATGATCTCCACTTGATCACTAGGAAAAACAAGCATGGATGCCACCGGATTTCTCCACCTACATTGTGAAGAATTTTCCAGTCTCCTAGTCTCTCAGGCTTTAGAGCAATCCAAACCTAGATCACTAGGCCCTAAATTGAGACCCACTCTCCAAGATTTACTACATATCCCAAACCCGGGATTACTAGGCCCAACGGAAAGCAAACCACCTCTTGGCTTTATTGTATATCCTACCATTCATCGGTAATGATTCCTAGGCCCATCGAGGCAACACAATCATGGATTTACTGCAACCCAGGGTCTGGCTCAGGGGTCACTAAGCCAGTGGCTTTACCGTGATCCATAGTCTAGTTCAAGGACCACTAGGCCATATGCTCTATCATTCGGAGATCCACCCCACTCAACTTCGAATCCATTCGGTAATCCAACTCAACCAAAACATGAGAACCCCATCACACTATGGCTATCCAGAAATGGCAAGGCTAGGCTTAAAAACATTGTTACACCTAGAAAAACGCATGCCATGATAGAAAAGAACCACATGTAATACCATGCATGCCAAATCTAGCAAGGAAAATACACATGCAAGTCGATACCTGCAATGAAGCCTATTGTAGCTCCTTGATCCTGCCTTTCCCTGCTTGATCCTTGCTTCCTCTTGCTTTCTTTGCCTTTCTTGCTCCAATGCCAAAGTGCTCCAAGAAAACTCTATCCAAGAGTATGAGAGAGAGAATAATGAGAGTGCTCCAAAAATGAACTTACGAAAGGTTACCAACTGATCCGCATAAGCCTTTTTATGAATGAGGCCTCCATTTTCTTCATTTTCCATTATTTTCCTTCATTTTCCTCCTCACATGCAACATATGACCTTTCACCTCCTTTTCTCCTAATTTCCATTATTTTCATAAATAATTGTGCCAAAAATGCCATTTTTCTTTTCCAAAGCCTTAGTCATTGCCTTTTCCATTTTCCTTAGCCATAAGCAACCAAATGAACACCTCCCTAAGATGTCCTACCCAACATTCAACTTGGAATAAGTGTCCCATTCATCTGTGGTTATTGTTTTTAACTTTTATTACATGGAAATTTCACCAGGGCTATTACAGAACCCTCCCCCTTGGGGGACACCATCATCGGTGTTCAATCACACATATACCTTAACAACCTGCTGAAAGAAGACATACTTCTCCTGGAGCTTTATAACACAGCTCGATGCAATATTTACAATGAAAGATCTACTTAAGAGAAAAACATCATGACAACATACCACATAGTGGATCTTTATAACACAACTCATTACGGTATTTACAATGATCATCCTGCTAAGTGCCAACTCATATGACATCATAACATCATGATAACATAACCACATGATATCATAATAACATGGTAACGTAACCATAATGACATGACACCCATACCGCATAGTGGATCTTTATAACACAGCTCATTACGGTATTTACATCCATACATGGGTGTACATATAGCAACATCATCAAAAATATAGATACCAAACATATGCCAAATCATATACCAAAGCATATATCAAAACATATACTAAACACCATGTCTATGCATATATGAAAACATCATATAACATATATCAAACCATCATAAAGCATATATCAACCACCATAAAGGAAATACCAAACCATCATAAAGCAAATACCAAACGACCATATCAAGCTGCTTTGCCTCAACTGGCAACCATGGAAGGATACATAGTTTCATCTGATCTTCCATCTCCCATGTAGCTTCATTGGGCCCAAATTGCTTCCATTGTACTTCAACTTGCTCGATTGGTCGGTTTCAGAGCATGAGCACCTTTTTCTGTAATATACACTAAGGCCTCGACTAGAATTCTCCATCTGGTTCCACTTGCAATACAAACCAGTCAATCACATGATCAACATCCTTAACATACTTCTTAAGCAAAGATACATGGAAAACATCATGGAATTTCATTGTCGGAGTTAGTGCAAGTTGATAGGCTACTGACCCAATCCTCTGAATGACGTTGAAGGGTCTACAAAACTGTGGTGCCAGCTTGGCACATGATCTAATCTGCAATGAGCTCTTCTTTGGTTTTATGCACAAGTACACTTGGTCCCCAACATGGAAATAATTGAACAACCTGTTCTTGTCTGCATAATTCTTCTACCTATCATGTGCTACCTTTAGATTCTTCTTAATCACATGCATCTCTTATTCCATGTCTGTCAACATATCTGGTCCAATTAATACTCTACTAACCGGATCACTCCAACTGATGAGAGTGTTACAACTTCGCCCATACAATGCCTCAAAAGGACTCATCCTTAAATACTCTTGATAATCATTTTTGTATGTGAACTCTACCAAAGGGAGATAATCTTCCCACTTCCTCTACTGATGCATCACATACATCCTCAACATATATTGTTGGCCCTCTCTGTCTATCTATCTATCTGCGGATGATAAGTTGTGCTGAAGGCCAACTCGGTGCCCAAACCTGCAAATAACTCCTTCCAAAACTTGGAAGTGAAATTTGCATCCTTGTTTGATATAATCTTCTTCGGAACACCATGTTGTTTAACCACATCTTTGATGAACACCTGTGCCACATCACTAGCTGAGAACATAGACTTCTATGGAATAAAGTGTGCAACCTTTGTTAACCTGTCCACAATGACCATGATGGAATCATGTTGCTTCAATGTCCTTGACAACCCTATGATGAAATCCATGGAAATGGCCTCCCATTTCCATTCTGGAATTGCAATCGGTTGTAGCAGTCCACCTGGATGCTCACACTCTGATTTCACTCGTTGAAAATCAAAACATCTAACCACAAACTCTACTAGATCCCTCTTCAAATTCGGCCAATAGTAATACCTCTTCACCACTGTCATTGTCTTCTGATAATCTGGGTGACCTGAATATGGTTTCACATGAAACTCCCTCAATATCACCTTCTTGAGCTCACTGTTATCTGGTACATATATCTTGTCTCAAAACCTGACCAATCCATCTATTGTAAGACAATAATCCATAACTTGTGTACCTACACATGTACCTGTACTTGTACCTATACTACCACATGTACCTGTACCACTACATGTACCTGTACCTGTACCATGACATGTACATGTACCTATACTATCACCCTGCTGCAACATGTGCACAATCTCCATATACCTGACATCTTATTGTCCTACCTACACGATCCTATGCTATATGTTTGTCCTATAAGATCTCATAGCTGCCAAGTGATGTACCTGCACTCGTTTACTAAGAGCATCTGCCACCCTATTTTCCTTACCTTTGATGTATCAAATCTCGAAATAAACCTCGTTTATCGTGGCCAACCATCTAGCCTGCCTGGTGTTCAGATTTAGTTGTTCAAACAAATACCTCAACCCAATGTGATCACTCATAAGCACAAACCGCCTGCTAAGAAGATAGTGCCTCCACATCTCTAGTGAATGTATAATCACTGCTAACTCAAGATCATGTGTTGGGTAGTTCTGCTTGTGCTCATTTAGTTTCCAAGACTCGTAACATACCACATGTCCATCCTACATAAGGACTCCATTAAGCCCTCTCTTGCAAGCATCTGTGCATACCACAAACTCTCTGTCCAGATCTGTAATCTGTAGCACTAGTGCATGTGTCAACAATTGCTTAAGTTGTTCGAAGCTAGCCTCACACTCCTTTGTCCATTCAAACTTCTTACCTTTCCTTTGCAATGATGTATTGGGATAAGCAATCTATGATAAGTTCCTGATGAATATCCTATAATAGCCTATCAAACCCATGAAAGATCTTGCCTCATCCACATTCTTAGGAGCTACCCACTCCATGATGGCCCTTATATTCTCTGGATCTACTACAATGCCCTCCTTGGAGACCACATGCCCCAAGTAGTGTACCTCAGTCTGAAAGAAACTGCACTTGTTGAGCTTGACATACCACTGATGCTCTCTTAACAACCTTAATACTGCTACTAAGTGCTCGACGTGCTCTTCCTCACTTTTATAATATATCAATATATCATCAATGAACACAATAATAAACTTATCCAAATATGGACACAACACACTAACACATGAATGTAGCTGGAGCATTAGTTAAGCCAAATGGAAGAATAACAAACTCTTAATGCCCATACCTGGTCCTGAACGCAATCTTGTAAATGTCCTCCTCTTTGATGCATACATGATGGTATCCGTGATCCAGATTTAAACAGGAATGCAAAAAATTACAGATATAACCATACATACAAAGATGCAACAAAAAAAATACTTCATTTCATTACTATAAAACATTGAGATATGCTTACAAACAGAAATGGAAATAAACTAGCTAGGGCGATGGTAGCTTATCTCTGTGAAGAGATGTGGTGGCTACATGCCTCTAAATTTTCTTACAATGAGGCTCGAAGGCCTATTTATTGTTGAGAAACAATGGTAAACCCTAAACATCCAAAATCTAACCCTAGGAGATGAAGCGCCAAACTATGGACCCCATTTTGGGTAAATTGGTACATCAACTTCCCAGGGTCGTAACTTTGGCATGTGATCTCTATTTGACGCGCACAATACCTTGCTAGAAAGATATATCCGAGGACTACAACTTTGGGAAGATAAATATCAATCCATGGCCCCATGATGCTCCTAGTTTTCCCAAAAAACATTGTTTAGGGCCTCAAAACGTCTCCAGAAGTTCAGGATCTGAAAAACTGCTAAAAATAGTAAATTGTGCTACAATTAAGGAAACTGAAAAACTGAAAGAAACAATGGTGGGGGTCGAATTGGGATTGTTGGGTGGCCACCAATATCCACTTGGATCATTCCTCCCCCCTTAGGAAGCAATGGTCCCAATTGCGTTGAGTTCCTCCATGAGATGAGGAAACTTCTGTTGAACTTGGTCCCTGGTGAGCCACTTGCACTGGTAAAGGAGTTGGCCTGCTTTGGCAACTCGATATAGTTGGATCTCCTGCTGGTGAGTGTGCTTGATTTGTTTGTCCATGATCCGATCTATTGCAGCTTGTTCCATGTAGTCTGGATTTAACTTTGTGGGTGTGAGATGTTCTGCAATGTCGGATGTGTCTAGTAATGGTGTAAAGTATGGCCGAAGGTGGTCCACATTGAACACTAGGTGCAGGCCAAGGAATGGGTTAATGCTAAGCTCAAATGCATTGTCTCCCGTAGCCTTGGTAATGGTGTGAGGACCATATCGGAGTGGTTTGAGTTTCTGATAGGCTCCGGTAAGGCGTTCCTTTTGCAAATGCAGCCAGACTTTGTCGCCCACCTGAAACTTGTGTGGCACCCAATGTTGATCATGTCGCTGCTTGTACTTGGAATTTGATTTCTCCAGAATGTCATGGACCTGCTAGCGAATATGTTGGATGTGCTCAATGAAGTTGTTTGCCTTATCTGTTTCGGACTGGACATGAGCCGAATCTGCCTGAGTTGTTGCAAATGGCATGGCCACATCAATGGGACATAGTGGCTTGAATACCAAGCCCACTTGAAAATGGTTGTGGCCAGTCGAGGTGTGGAGAGCTTGGTTATAGTTGTGTTGAACATAGGGGAGGCTCGCATCCCATGTGCGTGGATGCTTTGAGTTGTACATGTGCAGAATGTGTACGATCATCCTGTTGACAAACTCTGTCTGGCCATCAGTTTGGGGATGGAAGGTTGTGGACTTAGTGAGTTTGGTGTCCAACATTGACCAGAGATAGGACCAAAATGTACTGAGGAACCTGTTGTCCTGATATGAGATGATAGACTATGGGATCCCAAAGTGTACCCACACTCATTCAAAGAAGAGTTTAGCAGTGGCTTCTTATGTGATATTCTTCTTACAGGCTACCATAATGGCCATCTTTGAGAACCTATCGACGACCACAAAAAAACAGTTGTTTCCATGCTTAGTAGAATGAAGGCTTGACATTTAATCCATGGAGATGGATTCTCAAGGTCAACTAGGGGTAGGCAGCGAGGTATAGAGGCCTTGCTTCTTGATGGTCGGTTTGGCAATGGCGTAAGCAGTGCATGATCTGATGTACTTCCCGACATCTTATCGAAGATTCGGCTAATAGAAATACTTCTGCAGTACTGCCACCGTTTTCTCGACGCCAAAATGCCCAACAACCCGACTGTAGTGTGCTTCCCAAATCATCTTGTCACGCTCACTTGAAGGAACACAAAGGTGACCCAGGTGGCATAACAGGGCATCCTAGAGGTGAAAATTTGGAACATGATGACCTTCCAAGAGTGTCTGGTATGTGGCCAAATTCGTGGTCGCTTTCGTAGAGAACTGGCTAATTAGAATTCTCGTGTCCACAAGAGTTGATCACAGTGGTTAACGCCATGATCGGTGGTTGACTGAGGTAATTTGCAACATTATTGGTCCTACCCTTCTTATACTTGATATTCAGATGGAACTATTGCAGGTATCTGGACCACTTCTGATGGCGATCATTCTGCAATTTCCCTTGGGTTTGTATGAACTGCAGGGGCCAGTGGTCTGTGTGGATGATTGTTTCCTTCCCCAAAATGTAATGCTTCCATTGTCATCATGCCTGCACAATGGAATACATCTCTTTTTCATAAGTGGGATACTTCTAGAATGTTTTTGAAAGTGACTCACTGTGATATGCTACTAAATGCCCATGTTGAGTAAGGACTGCACCAATAGCATAGTCAGAGGCATCTATCTCGACCTCAAATGGTTGTTGCAAGTTTGGTAATGTGTGCACTAGTGCCAAGCAGAGGCGATCTTTCAACTCTGTGAATTCATTCTGTTGAGATTCAAACCAAGATAATTTTTCTTTCGCTCCTCCCTTGGTGATTTGACTCAAGGGCCAAGTGATATGAGAAAATCCCAACACGAACCTGTGGTAGAAGTTGGCAAGACCCAGAAAGTTGTGGAGCTCTGTCAGAGTGGTTGGAGATGGCCAATCCCGAATGACTTAGATCTTGGCTGGATCCACATGCACCCCCCGTTCATCAATAATGTATACCAGATACTTAAACTGGGTCATGCCAAAAGTGCATTTCTCCAAATTGGCACATCAATTATGTTGTCGCAGTGTTTGGAAAACCTGTCGGATGTGGTGGAGGTGCACTTCCCAAATCTAGCTGAAGATCAGGATGTCATCCAAGTATACCACTACAAATGAGTTGGTGAATGGCCATAAGATGTCATACATTAGCCTCATGAAGGTTGCAGGAGCATTCTACAACCCAAAATGCATAATCAACCATTCAAAAAGATCCTCCTTGGCTTTGAAGGTAGTCTTCCACATATCGAAGGGTTTGATTGGTACCTGGTGATATCCTGACTTCAAATCGATCTTACTGAAATATTTTCCCCCCTTCAGTTGGTCCAAGAGGTCATCAATTCGTGGGATTGGGTACCTATTATGGATAGTGATCTTGTTCAGTGCCCGATAGTCAAAACATAGTCTCCAAGTCCCATCCTTCTTCTTTACCAACATAATAGGGCTCCCACAGGGCAATGAACTCAGACGGATGTGACATTTCTACAGCAGCTCCTAAATCTACCTCTTGATTTCATCATCCTCCATAACGAAGCGCTGATAGATTGGTACATTGGGCAGTGGCACACCTCAGGTCAAATCGATGGAGAGCTTGACTTGACAATGCAGAGGAACCCCTGCAGGGGAGGTGAAGATGTCCTCGTACTCCTCCACGACCTTGTCCATCTGTAGCTGCCGTGCAGAGGGACCCCGTTTGGAGGTCGCGGCCACTGTCTTCTTCTTCTTCTGAGGGCGTATCGTCAGGAAAACAAATTTCCTGGTTTTGGAAATGATCTTACTGCATTGTTTTGAAGTAACCAAAGAGATGGTGATAAGCGATGCTACCTTCAGTATCATGTAAAAATTATTTCCCAAAGTAACAATAACAACATGAGGCCTTGATTCATACATAACATGTCACTTCCACAAGTATGGTTGGCCTAATAATACATCACAAACATCAAGGGGGGAAACGTCACACAATACCTCATCCGTGAAGGGCTTGATGTTGTATGGAAGGTCACACTGTTGGCTCATGAAAAGATCCCGTCCTTGGTGAAGCCACCCAATGGTGTACGATTGTGGATGTTTTGTGGTTGGTAAGCCTAGCCGCTTCATGATCTCTGCCAAAATGAGGTTCTTTTGGCTCCCACTATCGACAATGAATTGTAGTAGGGAACCCTTTACCCACATCTGTGGAAGAGGAGCTTCTCCTCCTCTGGATCTTCGGGTTCCTCCTTCTGGATCTTCGTGGTGGAAATGGTGGCGTTGGGCTCTGCATCGATAATCCTCTTCCCTTTTTCATTCCCCTTGTCGGGTTCTGACTCAAAGTCGGAACATGCATCTGATTCTAAAACCTTTAGCTCGGCCACCAGTGACTGCTTGACCCGACACTCACTTGTGTTGTGAGTGGAGCTCTTATGGAACTCACACCATTTTCTCGTGTCCTTTTTCGACTTCGTGGTGTTGTTCTTTACTTACAGCTTTGGCAGGTTGTCTTGGGCTGCCCCGCCTTGGCTTTGTCCTTTATTCTGCAGTTTGGGGGCATCTTTCCCTTGCTTCAGATTCGCAGATCCAAAGTCTCGCTTCTTCTGTTTAAACTTTTGCTCGATCTTGACGGCATATCGGTATGCCATGCCGAGTGAGGAGATGTTCAAGAATTCTATTTCGTTCAGAATGTACCTGTGTAGGCAGTTGCGGTATTTGAGTACCAAATGTTGCTCTGAATCCTTGATACCCAGCTTTGTATGAAGGGTATGGAAAATATTGGTAAACTCTGGCACGTCTTGGTCCCTTCCCTGCCGTAGCATGGTCCACTTTATGTATTGATCCTCGTAGCTTCCTACAGGGTAGTACTGCTCATTGATGGCAGCCAAAATGAATTCCAAGTAGGTGCGGTAGGTTTCCCACTAGTCCTTGACGTGGGGGGTGACTTTGAGAAGAGCGGAAGTAATATTTTCCCAACTAGAAAAATCATGAACATAAAAATACCCTTCTAGCAAATTTAACCATTTATCTATGGCGTCTGCATCTATCTAAACCTCAAATATGGGACTGGCAAAGTTAACTCGTACCTTAAAGGGTGTGGCGCTTCCAGAGTAGCTGCAGGAAGTAGATGTGTCGCTCCTAGGTAGCCGCTGAAGGATCTGGGCAAAGTTGTCCATCATCATGTTCCTTTGTTGCTCGAGGGACTCTTCGAGTAAGATTTTGATAGGATCTCCTGCTCCATTGTCTTTCTTTTCATCCTCCATGGGAGGTCGTTGGGATTTGTGAGGCTGGTCTTGCAAAGGTTCAACCAGTTCAATCCCTAACTCCTTATATCCCAACCTCATTGGGGACACGCAAAGAAAGACAGAGAAAGAGCAGACTGCTCTGATACAAGTGATTTGGATTTAAACAGGAACACAACAAATTACAGATATAACCATACATACAAAGATGCAGTAGAAACAATACTTCATTTCATTACTATAAAATACTGAGATATGCTTACAAACAGAAATGGAAATAAACTAGTTAGGGCGATGGTAGCTTATCTCTGAGAAGAGATGTGGTGGATATGTGCCTCTGAACTATCTTAAAATGAGGCTCAAAGGCCTATTTATTGTTGAGAAACAATGGAAAACCCTAAACATCCAAAAACCTAACCCTAGGAGATGAAGCGCCAAACTATGGGCCCCGTTTTGGGTAAATTGGTACATCAACTTCCCAGGGTCGTAACTTTGGCATGTGATCTCCTTTTGATGTGCACAATACCTCATTAGAAAGATCTATCCAAGGACTACAACTTTGGGAAGAGCAACATTGGTCCTTGGGCCTATGCTGCTCTCATTTTTCCCAAAAAAACATCGTTTAGGGCCTCAAAACGGCTCTAGAAGTTCAGGACCTGAAAAATTGCTAAAAATAGTAAATTGTGCTACCATTAAGGAAAGTGAAAAAATGAAAGAAACAATGGTGGGGTTCCAAGTGGGATTGGCGGGTGGCCACGAATATCTACCTGGATCATTCCTCCCCCCTTAGGAAGTAATGGTCCCCATTGCGTTGAGTTCCTCCATGAGATGAGGAAACTTCTGCAGAACTTGGTCCCTGGTGAGCCACTTACCCTGGTGAAGGAGTTGGATTGCTTTGATAGCTCGATACATTTGGATCTTCTACTGGCAAGTGTGCTTGATTTGTGTGTCCATGATCCGATTAGTTGCAACTTGTTCCATGCAATCGGGATTTAACTCTTGGGTGTGAGTTATTCTACAATGTTGGATGTGTCTAGTAATGGTGGAAAGTATGGCTGAAGGCGGTCCACATTGAACACTGGGTGCAGACCAAGGAATGGGGGAATGTTGAGCTCAAATGCATTGCCTCCCACAACCTTGGTAATGGTGTAAGGACCATATTAGAGTGGTTTGAGTTTCTGATATGCTCCGGTAGGGTGTTCCTTTTGCAAATGCAACCAAACATTGTTGCCCACCTGAAACTTGTGTGGCACCCAATGTTGATCATGTCGCTGCTTGTACTTGGCATTTGATTTCTCCAGAATGTCATGGACTTGCTGGTGAATATGTTGGATGTGCTTAATGAAGTTGTTTGCCTTATCTATTTCGGGCTAGACATGAGTCGAATCTGCCTGAGTCGCTGCAAATGGCATGGCCACATCAATGGGACATAGTGGTTGGAATCCCAAGCCCACCTAAAAAGGGTTGTGGCCAGTCGAGCTGTGGAGAGCCCAGTTATAGATATGCTAAAAATAGGGGAGGCTCTCATCCCATTTGCGTGGATGTTTTGAGTTGTACATGCGCAAAATATGTATGATCATCCCGTTGGAAAGCTCTGTCTGGCCATCAGTTTGGGGATGGAAGGATGTGGACTTAGTAAGTTTGCTGTCCAGCATCGACCAGAGACTGGACCAAAATGTACTAAGGAACTTGCTGCCCCGATCTGAGATGATAGACTGTGGGATCCCAAAGTATATCCACACTCATTCAAAGAAGAGTTTAGCAGTGGCTTCTACTGTGATATTCTTCTTGTAGGCCACCATAATGGCCATCTTCGAGAACCTGTCGACGACCACAAAAGCACAATGATATCCATGCTTAGTAGAAGGAAGGCCTGACATGTAATCCATGGAGATGGATTCCCAAGGTCAACTAGGGGTAGGCAGCGAGGTATAGAGCCCTTGCTTCTTAATGGTCAATTTGGCAATGGCGCAGGCAATGCATGATCTGATGTACTTCCCGACATCCTGTTGAAAGATTTGGCCAATAGAAATACTTCTGCAGTATTGCCACTGTTTTCTCGACCCCAAAATGCCTAACAGCCCAACTGTAGTGTGCTTCCCAAATCATCTTGGCACGCTCGCTTGAAGGAACTCAAAGGTGACTCAGGTGGCATAACAGGGCATCCTGGAGGTGAAAATATGGAACATGCTGACCCTCCAAGAGTGTCTGGTATGTGTGGCCAAATTTTGGGTCACTTTTGTAGAGAAGTGGCCAATCAGAAGTCTCGTGCCCACAAGAGTTGAGCATGGTGGTTAAACGCCATGATTGGTGGTCAACTAAGGCAATCTGCAACATTATTGGTGTTGCCCTTATTATACTTGATATTCAAATTGAACTGTTGCGAGTATGTGGACCACTTCTGATGGTGATCATTTTGTAATTTCCCTTGGGTCTGTATGAACTGCAGGGTTTGGTGGTCTGTGTGGATGACCGTTTCCTTCCCCAAAATGTAATGCTTCCATTGTTAGCATGCCTCCACAATGGAATACATCTCTTTCTCATAAATGGGTTACTTCCAGACTGTGTCTGAAAGTGTCTCACTGTGATATGCCACTGGATGCCCATGTTGAGTAAGGACTGACCCAATAGCATAGTCAGAGGCATTTGTCTCGACCTCAAATGGTTGTTGCAAGTCTGGTAATGTGAGCATTGGTGCCAAGCATAGATGATATTTCAACTTTGTGAATGCCTTCTATTGATGTTCAAACCAAAAGAATTTTGCTTTTGCTCCTCCCTTAGTGACTTGACTCAAGGGCCAAGTGATATGAGAAAATCCCAACACGAACCTGCGATAGAAGTTGGCAAGACCTAGAAAGCTGCAGAGCTCTGTCAGAGTGGTTGGAGATGGCCAATCTCGAATGACTTGGATGTTGGCTAGATCCACATGTACCCCCCATTCATCAATAATGTATCCCAGATACTGAACCTGGGTCATGCCAAAAGTGCATTTGTCCAAATTGGCATATAACTTATGTTGCCGCAGTGTTTGGAGTACCTGTCGGATGTGGTGGAGGTGCTCTTCCCAACTCTAGCTGAATATCAGGATGTCATCCAAGTATACCACTACAAATGAGTTGGTGAATAGCCACAAGATGTCTTCCATTAGCCTCATGAAAGTTGCAGGAGCATTCGTCAACCCGAAATGCATAACGAACCATTCGAAAAGGCCCTCCTTAGCTTTGAAGGCAATCTTCCACACATCAGAGGGTTCAATCGGTACCTGGTGATATCCTAACTTCAAATCAATCTTGCTGAAATATTTTCCCCCCTTCATGATCCAGATTTAAACAGGAACGCAACAAAATACAGAGATAACCATATACACAAAGATGCAGCGGAAATAATGCTTCATTTCATTAATGGAAAATACTGAAATATGCTTACAACCAGAAATGGAATAAACCAGCTAGGGCGATGGTAGCTTATCTATGAGAAGAGATGTGGCAGCTACATGCCTCTGATGTGTTACAATGAGCTCGAAGGCCTATTTATTGTTGAGAAACAATGGAAAACCCTTCACATCCCAAAACCTAACCTTAGAAGATGAAACACAAAATTGTGGGCCCCGTTTGGGTAAATTGGTACATCAAATTCCCAGGGTCATAACTTTGGGACTCGATCTCTGTATGATGCGTACAATAGCTCGTTAGAAAGATCTATCCGAGCACTACAACTTTGGGAAGGGAAACATTGGTTCGTAAGGGCAAAATCGGTCCATGGACCTATGTTACCCCCAGATTTCCCAAAAAACTTCGTTTAGGGCCTCAAAACGGCTCCGGAAGTTCAGGACCTGATAAAAAACTACTAAAAAAAGTAAATTGTGCTACAATTACAGAAACTGAAAAACTGAAAGAGACAGTTGTGGGGGTCCAAATGGGATAGGTGGGTGGCTACCAACATCCACCTAGATCATTCCTCCCCCCTTATCTTCTATCTCTTTTTGCTCTGTTTCCTCAGCTCTCTCCTCCTCTATTTCAGATCCTTCCTCCTTCCTTTCTTGTTCTACTATGTCACCATGAGCTCCACCTTTTCCCCCTTGTTGTTCTTCCTCATCACTTCCAGTAGGGCTAACATCATAGGTTAAGGCCTTTATGTCATTCTCAGCTGTCATGTTTCAGAAAACTTCCCATGCTATAGGGAGTGAAAAGGTATGGAAGGATTCCTCTGCTAGGATTTTGATTAAGCCATGGTGAGCTAGCTACTTTGAATTTCCTACTTGTACCTTGGTGCTGGAGTCAATGAGGGACTGCAAGAGGAAGTAAGGTATACTAAGTTTCTGAGGTGCTAGAGTGTCCATGCCAAACCTTAATTCTTGGAGGATTCTAAAGTGATAACCATAAACAATGTTGTACCTCCCCTCACAGGAAATGTATTTGATTATTTGATAGCTAACCTCATCCTAGGGATATGATATGCTAGCCCTTCTGATGCCATTTTTATCTTCAACAGGGGTTTCATTATTTTGGAAAAAGTTCTTCTTGGCGGCCTGGCCAATTGGTTTCTCATCTTTACTCCAAGGCAACCCAAGAGGAAGGGTAGTGACCCTACTGATGAATTTAGGGGTTATCTCCATGGAAAGACCTCTAATGGTGACAGTGGCATGAGTCCTTGTGTGAGAGACCAGAGAGAGAGCAAACTCTTGGGCAATTTCCTCATTAAACCCTTGAAATTTCTCAAAGAAATTCATCTAGTTTTCCCTTGTGAAGATGTCCACTACTTGAGGATGTGCATGGAGCTTAGTGGAGTTAGTGGGCTCCTTCCTCATAAACTCTCTTATCATATTGTCTATATTCTTTTGGAAAACCAAATATGGAGGTGGAGACAAAGAATTTTGAGAAAAACAGAGAAATAGAGGAGACTGTTTTTTTATTTATTAAATAAACGGAAATGTTTTTATATATTTTCTCCTCCCCTAAAGACTTATTTCCTCCTCAAATTTAGACCACTTCTTTCATAGATTGATATTCAACATGGGGTATGCATGAATCTTACCTCTTCAGACCAAAAATCGTGCTAAAAATCGTGTTTTCTCCCTTCAAAAAGACTCACTGCCCTTCTTGTAGAAGCCTGTTGTCCCTCCTGTAGATTTCATGTAGGTGCTCCTCTAGAAAACCTGTAGGTTCTCCTGTAGAAAATTTCGAGAGCAAGAATATGGGAGAGATCGATGGAGGATAGTGGTTACGAGGCTGTGGGGGCACAAGGAGACTGTTGTAGCTGAGTTACGAGGAGAGAATGAAGGAAAAGGTGGTGAGAATACTCGAGGAGGAATACTTATTACCCTTTATGGATATTTTCGGTGATGAGTGCTGATCTGGAAAAGTATACGTTGGCCATATTCGGACTCTTGGTCCCCACCTACCTTGTCATCATGGCCCTTCCTCGTAATCATCCCTCATTATTGCATCGGAGTTCACACTTCCTCCACTACTTGTCCTTGGCATCTTGCGTTGGAGTTGACTGTGTGCATGTGTCGGTGACATCTCGGATGAGTGGAGTCAACTAGATGAAGGTGGCCAAGTTAACTGGCCACCTTTCCCTCATTCAACCTCAACCATCTCATTACTTTTTCATGAATTCTAATTACACAAATGCAAATAGAGGAGTGACTTAGTTACTTACCTGTGATCCAAATGTATTTGCTGTGAGGTGTTGTGGCTTTCTCTGCTGCATGCCTTTATTTCCCTTTTTGCATGTTGTCTCTGCTTACTGATGTGTGGTTATGTGCCTACGTAGGTTCTTCTCTAGCTGGATCTCTGCTTCAGGTGTTTTTTCAACCTTCATGTTTGCACTCTCTTGTTGTTGGTGCTGGATTTCTATGGGATCAGCTGCTATAGGAATTCCTACAGAAGCTCCTATAGCTTCTTCTCCCCTTGAAACTTTAGCTTCTTCCTATGCTTGGAGCTCGAGGAGGATGCAAGAGGTGTAGATAAAAATGGAGAGGTAGTAGGTAGGCTTCAGGTGAGGTTGATGGTGTTTTTTCCTCTCATTTTTTGTTTTTTTTTCTTTAAAAAAAAACTAAAAAACTATTTTTCTATGTTTTTCTTGTACAAGAAGAAAAATGATGCTTGGGGTGTGATGCAGGTTTGGAGATGATGGCAAGGAGGTTTGAATATTGTAGGAGGGCTTATAGGTTCTTGATGAAGCTTCTTTGACCCTCAAATTGCCTTTTGTAGCCACTTTTGGCTCTCTGTAATTCCTATAGGAGCCTCCTATAGAAAACACAGAACCTCCTGTAGAAAACACAGTTTTTGAAAAACAGGTACAATGGGGTAAAAGAAATGCCAAAAATGATGGAAGAAGGTGTGGAGAAGATGAGATGGGTGCTGGTATGACTTTCAGGGTCCCCTTGGCACCTTCTTCTGCTTCCTGTAGTCCTCCTACAAACCTACAGTGCAACAAAAAAATCATTTTCTTTCTTCTTCTTCTTCTTTTTTTTGAAAAACAACTAGGGCACCTCAAAGAGGTTTTCACCCTAATTGCTTGCCCTAGGCACCTCCAAGGGAGGTTTTCACCCAGGGATCTTATTCTTTTTTCTCTCTTTTTTTTTTGACATCACTGGGCTGCCTCAGAAGAGGTTTTCAACCCAATGATGGGACTCAAGCACCTCATGGAGGTTTACACTTGAGTCCTTATTATGTTTTATTTTTTTCTCTTCAGTGAGTAGGTGAAGTGGAAGCTAAGACATGCTCCACTACCATCACTGTTTTATTCAGATCTTCAATAAACTCTCGCTTAGAGAGGGGTTTCTTGTAGATTTTCAATCGATGTCCATTTACAAGCATGGGGATGGCTTCAACATCAATGGTTCTGATCAAAACTGAACCATTGTCATTGCATTTCTCCACAGTGTAGGGTCCCAACCATCTTGTTCTCATCTTGCCTTTGAAATCCTTGTATCTTGAGTCATAGAGTAGTGCCCAATCTCCCTCTTGGAATTTCTTCTCCTTGATATTTTTGTCATGCCATATCTTTCTCTGAATCTGAACTACCTCTGTGTGGAGAAGGGCTTGCAATCTGTACTCTTCCAATCCATTGAGCTGAAGTAATCTCTCCTTCTGTGCATGGATGAGGTCTAGGTCCACCTAAGCTGTCATCCTTAGTGTATTGAACTCAAATTCTATTGACAACAAGGCCTTCTTCCCATAGACCGATTCATAGGCTGTGAACCCAGTGGTGGTTTTCCATGTTGTGTTGTAGGCCCAAGTGGCCTCAACTAATTTGTCTACCCAGTCTTTTATGCTGCTACTCACTACCTTGGTTAGGATCCCCTCCAATGCTCTGTTAGTGACCTCCACTTGCCCATTGGCTTGCGGATGCTAAAGGGTGGAAGTTTCGTGCTTGATCTTATGATGTGTGAGCAAGTCTTCAATCAAGTTGGAAGTGAACTGACTGCCTTGATCTGTGACCAACTCTCTTGGATACCCAAACTTGTAGAATATGTTTACTCTCAAAAACTCAGCTAATTTTTCCTCTGTCACTGGTTTGATTGCTTTTGTCTATGCCCACTTTGTCAGGTAGTTGGTGCACACAATGATGTATTGTTTCTGCTTTGAAGGAGGGTTGGTAGGCCCCAAAAAGTCCATGCCCCACTTGTCAAATGGCTCAAAGGTCACTTGAGGTCACATGGGCATCTCATCCTTTGGAGTAGGTTTCCCCATCCTCTGACACTGATCACACTGGCTTGTGTATCTCCTCACATCCTCATGAAGAGTGGGCCAGTAGTAGCATGTTTGCAATATCTTGAAAGCGGTTCTTTTTGCTACAAAATGACCTCTACAAGGCCCATCATGATAGGTCAGGAGGATGACAAAGACTTCCTCCTCCCTGACGCATCTTCTCAAGATCTGATCCCAACCAAGTTTGAAGAGATTGCATCCAATCCAGGTGAAAGGGGCACTTTTCCTTACTATCTTGCTCTTCTCTTTTGCAGATAGGTGTGGTGGGAATTGTGCTGAAACCAAGTAGTTTGTTATATCAACAAACCATGGAGAGAGTACTGATATAGCAAATAAGTGTTCATATGGTATTTGATCATCCACCGTTCCTTCTTCACTTGTAAGCAAATTCACTCTAGACAAAAAGTCAACAACAACATTCTCTTTACCAAGCTTATCAATAATTATCAAATCAAACTGCTATAGTAAAAGTAACCATCTAATAATGCGAGCATTTACATCTGGTCTGTTCATTAAATATCTAACTGCAGCATGATCAGTGTGCACAAAGGTTTGATAGCCTGTGATATAATGTCTGAATTGGTTTAACGAATGCACGACTACTAGGAGTTCCTTCTCGGTCACTGTATAGTTTAACTATGCCTTCAACAAGTTCTTTCTTATAAAGTATATGGCATAAGATAACTTTTCATCAACTTGTCCTAAGGCTGCTCCTATCACTTTGTTCGAGGCATCTGTATGAATGTGAAATGGTAGGGCCCAGTTTGGGCCTCTGAGAATTGGGGTAGTTACTAGCTTGCTCTTCAAGGTATCTAAGGCTTCCTGACAATTTTCCGACCATATGAACTCAACATCTTTGCCTAAGAGGCCAAACAAAAGAAAGGCTAGCTTGCTGAAATCTTTAATGAATCTTCTGTAATATCTGGCTAAGCTTAGGAAACTTCTGACATCTCTCACCTTTTGAGGAGGTGGGACCCTTTGGATGATGGCAATTTTGTTGGGGTCCACCTATAGTCCTTGTTGAGATATTGCACGACCTAACACAGTCCCTTAAGTCATAAAAAATTCACATTTGTCTGGAATAAGGGACAAGTTCATCTCAATACACTTATCTAGAACTTTTCCTAGGTTAGATAAAGCTTCCTGAAAGTCGGAGCCATAAGGAATAAAATCATCCATGTATATTTCTACTCCATCATGAAGCAGTTCAGAAAATATACTCAATACCGCTCTTTGGAAAGTGGCTAGAGCGTTGCACAAACCAAAAGGAAGGACTTGATATGCAAAGGTACCCCAAGGACACGTGAAAGTGGTCTTATCTTGCTATTTTGTGCTTATTTGAATCTGATTGTACCCTCTAAACCCATCTAGGAAGGAGAAAAACTTTGTCCCTGCCAGACTGTTTAACACTTGATCTATGAAAGGTAAAGGAAAACTGTCCTTTTTAATAGCTTTGTTCAATTCCCGATAGTCGACAAAGATTCTCCACTTACCATTTTTCTTTCGCACTAGCACCAAAGGAGAGACCCATTCACTATCAAAGATGGGATAGATGAATCCTGCATAAAGAAATTTCTACAGTTCTTCCTTAACAATATGTTTAAGTGTTGGATTCATCCTCCTTTGAGGCTGCCTGACTGGTTTGCAATCTTCCTTTATGTATAGATGATGAGTACATACTGAAGGGTGCACTCCCTTCATCTCCTTATAACTCCAGGTGAAGGCATCTAGATGTTTTCTCAATAGGCTGCACAGTTTCTTCTCCTATGAAGTCGATAGGGATGGATTGATTTTCAATCTTCTTTATGGGGTGAACTCTATATTCTTAACACGGGGATAAGTAGGATCGGCCACACAGAGATCAGCTAAGGGGTTGTTTTGGGTTTCTCTTACTATGTCTTCTAATGGTGATACGTTGGGAGATGTATTCTGAAGCAAATTTTCAATCATGTCATCCTCATCTTGTTGTTCACCCCATGGAAATTTCTAATGCACAAAGTGATGCAGAATAAACTTCATCCTCATCTTCCTCGTCCAACCAGAGAGGTAGATCATGTTCTAGCAAGGGTTGGGCAAGAGGATATAGGATTAACTGCTTGAACATGTGCCCATTCTTTATGGTCATGTTCCCAACTCAATAGCTGATGTAGGCATCGAATGTAGCCAACCAGGGTCTTCCCAAAATGAGGGGATACCCAGTGAGCTTCGCTTTCGGCTAGAGAACTAAGAAATCAATAGGGTACTCCCAAGAATCAATGGAGACCATCACATCTTCAACAATCCCTTTAGGGGTCATTGTGGAGCACTTTGCTAGCTGTAGCACAGTCGTGGTCTTCCTCAAGGAGCTCGGGAGGTTAAGTTTGAGCATTGTGTCCTTTGTCATCCCATTAATGGAAGCTCCCAAATCAATCAAAGTATGCAAGATCATTGTACCACTGATGTGGACATCAACTATTGGGCTTCCAGGGTCCAAATTGTTTGGACATATTACCTGCCCCAACATCAGGTTGGATAATTGTCCTATGACATTGATGGTTGGGGCATCTCTCTTGCGCCTTCCTAGGTGCCTAAAGCACGTCTCTTTGATCAACTTATTGTAGATAGGCACATCTTTTATGGCTTGGAGAAGTGTTATCTTCACACATAAATGTTTCAATTCTCCCAGGAGTTCAGTCTTTTCTGGGGTAGGCTGGACTGTCACGGATAGTCTCTCAGGAAAAGGTGGATTTGCTTTAGGTTCGCTTTCCTCTTTATCTTCCTCAACCTTCCTCGACCTTCCTCGATGGAGTCTGGCTATCTGGGAGAACTTTCCTAGATCGCAAGTTGATTTCTTGAATCTCCACAGCATAAGTTGGGCATGATGGTTCCCCACTATACACTTGTTGAGCCTGTCAGTTGTTTGGGTCCAGATTTGGCTGGGTAGGCATTTGGGGTTGCCTTGGTGGAGCAGAAGGTAACGGTTGTGGTTGGGTAGGTGCTGGAGGCATAAGAGCGGGAAGAGAGTTGTATTGGGGCCTCCACCCTTGATGAGATGCATTCCACTGAGGCTGCGGCTGAGCATAGGACTGAATGGGTGTCTGGTTGGGCATGATATTGAGATGTGAAGGACCAAGGAGGTGGTGTGGACCAAGAAGGATGAGCAGGGGGACCCCAAGAAGGTATGGAGGCAACTTGGTTGGGGTTGTAGTATGCCTAAGATGTCCCTTGCATCCCCAGCTGGTATGGTATAGGTCCATGCGGCCTTATTTGGTTTCTGTAATAGAGTTTTTTAGTGACTCCCTTAGCCCCTTGATATACAGCTTTAAGTTAGAGCTAGGAAGGGCACTTATCTATAGAATGATTTTCTTCACAAACAGAACTAACCTCTATAGAGTTCAATGGGCATTCATTCCTAGGATGCCTCCTGGTGCATCTAGGGAAAAAAATGGCCAAAGCTCTCTCTGCTTCCTCTTCCTTTCTTTTGATATGTAAGGTACCCATTTACATGGAAAGAGTCTGCACCATCTCACTCTTGAAATCTTCTAGCATGTTTCCAATTTCTCCTTTAATGGATGAGTCGGAGGAAGAGGTACTGGCTATGGGTTGACTCCCCCTACCTTTCTTTCTGGCTGCTCTAGAATGGTTTTTAAAAATAGTTTTTATGTCCTCATAGGATAGTTCATAGATGTCTCCCCCGGCCAGTAGATGGAGGGTATCTAAAAGGTCTTCCCGAATTCCCCTGAGCAGGACCAACTTCAGAGACTCAAAGTCAAGTGTACATCGGGCCCTTTTGTAACTAAGCTAGAACCTCTCTTCATAGTCTTCCAAGGACTCATCACTTCCTATAGTCATTCGAAAGATTTCTTCTTTGGTATATTTTTACCTACAATAGTTTTGATACTTGTTGTTAAAGGCCTGCTGCATCTGAGCCCAAGTTTTGATGCTATTGCCAGGTAATCCCATGAACCAGCACAATGCTGCATCCTTGAGAGTAGAAGGGAATGTTAGGATATTCCGACACATAGGAATAGTTAAGTATAACTTGGTCTAGTATAGAGTTAGGTAAAGTGTGTTTCTTTACTATGTACTTTTGTAACTTACAATCCGATGGTCAC
>APFE030266596.1:113203-123740 GCA_000404065.3 Pinus taeda | reverse complement strand
AAATAAGCAAAAAACATATTTTTGGATTTTTATGTATTTTTATGTGAATTTGTCATGCATGTAATTTATTGTGTGTGAGTGTGGCAACGAATAGGTGGTGTTGAAAGGAGGTTTTGGGACTTCAAATGATGTAGGATGGTATGGATGGATCCTATGAGGTCTCAGGTGGCCTTCTGGAGGCTTTTCCCACACTCGGCCTTCAAAAGAAAGCCTACAGGAAAACCTACAGGAGGACACAGGAAATCTACAGGAAGAAAACAAGGAAACTACAGTAGGCCTATAGGAGGAGGCCGAGAGCAGTTTTCACTATTTTGAGGGTGTGATAGTGGGTGAAAAAGGTGGATGAAGGTTGGAAGGAAGTTTTAGGGTGCCTATGGTCTACCATGAACCACCAGGAGAGAGAAAGATGATTAGATTTGCTCAAGGAGAGAGGGAGAAGTTCTATGGAAAAATGCAGGAAACTAGGGAAAAATTGAGGTGAGATTTGGGAGACCTATAGGGCATGGATCAGATGGAGGGTGTGATTGCTGATAAGCTGGCCTACTGCTGGAAGAGATATACTGCATAGAAACTATCATTCAACCAAGGAAATTAAGTAACAAGTGAAATGAATGCATTTAGGAAAAACAGAGTTTTGCATAAAAATGGTCTAAATTATGATCTATGAAGGAAATGCTGAGAAATTATGTAAGAAAGGAAAGCATGAAAGAAAACTATTTCAAATCAGGAAGTGAGCATGATGAAGAAGATCTAAAGCAAAGCAAAGCTGGACTATTAACCATCTAAAAAGTTGTAAACACTAAAAGTCCTAAGAATGAGGAAAATCTGTATTTTTGGGGCAGCAAGAGAGTCTTTTTCTCAAATCATGGTCCCAGAGGGAGGAAGAGAGGCCAAGGCACTATTTCTAGCCTTTTGAATCTTTTATGATCACTGCTTAACCTGCTACAGAAAGTACAAATGGAAGAAAACTACTAAATCATCAAAACAACCTACTCTTAACCATAAGACAAATACATCTAACAACAAACTAATCTACAAACTGAAACAAAAGCATAAAATACAAGTAAATAGAAGCTTGGAATCTTGGATTGGGCCCTAACCCAAGAGCTTCAGCCCTCTAAGGTAACTCGGTGCTAGCTCAAACAAGATTCCATCTTTATTTTCAAAACAATAGCAAGATTACATGAAATTGTCACAAAATAATAAGCTCGAAATTTGAGTAGAGTTTACATAAGAAAAAATCTGACAGCAGTGAGACCCTAGGCCTCTCTACTTATACAAATGAAGCTACCAACAACTTCCTTAAAATCAGGTAGGCTTGGCTCCCAAAACTTGAGATAATTATGATTCATCCTCCACTTGCTCGGTTGCCTTCTAGTGTATGATTTGGCTGCTTGTATTCCGAGTTGAATGAAAGGGAATTTGAAGTGAGGAGTAATAAATGAGGGGGATTCCCTCCTATAAGTCCTCTCCTTTGTCCACTTCAAGTTATTTCTACCCTTTGTCCACCAGATCCTTGACTTTGACCTCAAAATCCATCAATAATCTGCATTAAATACATGTTAACCACATGGCACAATAACTAACTCAACTCACTCAATAATCATAAATATAATCAGTAAATCATGTAATAAGCTAAGAGAATGGTTGATTTGACTAGTTTAGGAGGTAAAATGAGCCCATATAATTACCCATTTATGAGGCTCATCAACGTACCTTCGGGTATATATGGGAGGACAACTCTAGGTTTCTATCCATCCTTAAGTAACCGAGTTGTCCGCCTTGTAAACTATGATACACTGAACACAACATTTGGGGAGATTGTTTACCTGTACTTCTTGGTTCACCAGGAGGTATTCTGCAGTTCATAGTTGCTTGATAAACCTTTTGCCTAGTATACCCCTTTTTTTTAATTTCTTTTTTGGCAATAAAATTAATCATCAATCGTGGAGGAACATCAACCCATACCCCGTTGTTAGCGGAGAATAGCAAGCAAACCGCCTTTGCCTCCCGAAGCAACACCAAGTTGGGAAAAGTGGTCTCACTTAATTCAGTCTAGTACATCAAGAAATCCTAGTTCTTCATCTGAGTTACCTTAATCATCTATTTCGGTAAGTACAAAAACTCCAGTTACTCCAACTATTTTTGGTACATCTGGTCCTAAAGAAGAAGTTTCACAATTACCTGAGAACATTAGCACTGATCCTAGTGAAACAGTAACCAAAGTTGTTCAACAACAAGTTGATCCTCAACTTGAAATTTCTCAACAAGAAAGCACTTCTGAACTTGAATCAGTTCAACCAAAATTTAATCCGGAATCTATCCCAGTTCAAACAAAAGTTACATCTGAACCTGAAGTTGATCAGGAACCTCTTTCTAAAACTACTCTTCATTTACCCGAACATCTAGGCTTCGAATTTGAACATTCAGAAGTTGTTACTTTACCGGAAGACGTTCAACCGGTTACCCATCAGACATCAATAAATATTGAAACTTAAACTTCATCAACACTAGAAATCTTTTACGGACCTGACGATGAAGTTCTTCCACTAGGTTTAATTGCTATAGAGGAGGAATTGGAAGAAGATTCCACACATGTAACCCCGTTTCACTTTGGAACTGGGCTTTATCTTTACCCTAATACTCCTGATTTTTTTGCTTCTTTTGATCCTGCTTCTTTTCAAGTACTCGTCGATTCTTTAGGACATCTTTTGGGTCAATTAAGTATGGCTGAACAACCGTCAACATCTCAGACTATATCAACTGATGCATCTGCAGCAGAATCTTCTGTTGTAACTTCTTCAATGTTTTCTACCACACCTGAGTCGCACATATATGGTGAATTGTCCATCTCGGTTGGCTACCAATCATTGTCTGGAACTCACTCAAGGGTTGCTTCTACACCATGGTCATCACCCATGTCCTCAACCGGAATTTTACCTAGTTCTTCTCTAATGGGAACTCAACAGTTTGATCCTACATATCAATATCAAGCTAGGAAATCTAGTAAACAAAGACCTATGTGTCCATTAAATACTGGATTGCCACCATATGGAAAGAAACATGCTTATTCACCGTATCCTCCTTATTCCGGGGGACTACCATATGGTAATATCCCACAATATTCAGGTCAATCTGGAATTAGAGTTTCTCAATGGCAACCAACAATTCCAGTTCAACCAAGCTTGTGTATCCAACACAACCAATGAAACTATGTCAATTATTCCCACTACACCTGTTGTTACTATTGTACCACATTCACAAGTACAAATTGTTGTATCTCAATCAGTACAAACTGATCCTTCTACCTTGCAATCACAAATTTCAAGTCAAGAAGTTCAAGTTCCTCAAGTTGTTGTACAACAACCACTTGTTTCTGGAGTTCAGCAACAACCTCATGTTAGTATACCCTTATCTAGACTGACTCAGGCTTACACTAGTATAGTTTATCCACAACCTGGCAAACCTTTCATTGCTAGACAACAACAACCATTAAATCAACAATAGTTGTACCAACAACAACGACAGTTGTACCAACAACCATGGCAGCCTCAATTTCAACAACCCCAATTCTAGTAATTCCAACTCCAATTTGGACTTGTTCCATGGGCTCAACCTAGTTTTGGTCAATCTCAAGCTTACCAAGGTCTTGGTAAACAAGGCTTTCCAGGTTATGGACAACCACATATTCAACCTGGTTATCAACAAGCACTTTATATTGGTTTTGTTCAACAACCATACCAAGGTTACCAAATGCAAATCCCCTATGTCGGTATGCAAAGACCCATTGCTCAGGCAATTCCATCATATCTCGGGTATGCTCAACCTAGATTGAATCAATAGTTTTTTTTTGTAGCAACTTTAGAATTATCAGATTTAAATCGGCTCACTAATGATCCAATCTTATATGCACATTGGTGGCCAGTAATTCTACATAAGTTACCATCTGACATTTCGAAATTTAACAAAAATCTTGGAGAAGACCCATCAAATCATGTTATGACCTTTCATTTGTGGCATTCATCAAAGTCCTTAAATGACGATTTGGTCAGACTTCGTTTTTTCCAAAGAACACTTACTAGTCTAGCAGCTAAATGGTACATTGAATTACCCAAAGCTTCTTTCGATAATTTCACCACTTTAGCCACTAATTTTTTGACCCACTTCTAGTTACTTATCAGATAGGAGACTGGAATGGAACCCCTAACCAACTTTAAACAAATTACTGCTACTAATATATCAGATCATATTCATGAGTGGCGGTGTCGTCGTCGAATGGTTAAGACATATGTCCCCGATCATCTTTTAGCTGAGTGGTTCATAAAATCCTTGTTGCCATCAATCACTGAGGATGTGGCAAAAGGTGGAGTTGTCACTGAAGAGAAAGTTATTGCTCGTGCCCAATAATTGGATTTGATTTACACACAATCTGGCATGCTTTATGATAAACCAATGCACCTCGACCATCTTTCACTGTTCCCCCTCCTCCACAATCGAGTAAGGACTCTCATACCGACGACGGTGTGATCGGTTCTTCAGGCACACAAACAACAGGAAGACCATCGGGTCAAACCCTTGTTGATTCCAATCAAACTAACAAGGCATCAGAAAATACTCTTGCCTCCGAGATTAATGTTGTGTCATCTGAAAAAGGCAAATATCCAAAGAAACCAGGAAGCAAGAAAAAGGGGAAAAACAAAAAGAAACAAGAAAATTCCCCTCTAGAGAAATCATCTGATTCCTCTACTTCAGCAAGGAAGCCTCGTTATCCATGTCTGATATGTAATGACAAGAATTTTACAAGATATTGTCTACATCGCTCTGAGGTGTCTAAACTTTTAAAGACTTCAAACACATCAGCAGTGTTGACTGATCTGTTTCCAACCCTGGAGACACATTTGGTTGCAACAAAACCATGCTTCCACATCCCAAGTAATCATGTTATCCATCACAAAGCCACAAAATGAAGTTTTGGTGTCAATAAGAAACAAAGATTATGGAAATCTGTCGTCGTCGAATAATCATGCCACTGATCAACCTAATCCTTCAACTTCAACTTCATCTGAAGTTTTTCCACCCATTGTACCTGAATTAACGATAAAACCACCAAAGGGAGTTGTGCACAAATCGACATTCAACCCTCGGGCTCGAGCAACTCAAAATTATAACATAGTGGAAGATCTTGCTCAATCGTCTTCTACTATGTCGACACTTGAGGTGTTACAAAACTGTCCCTCCCAAAAGTAGCTTTACTGTTAGCAATAGGCGGAATAGATCCTACGGATTCAAATCTTGTGGTTTTTAACCATGCGGGATATTCACCAGAGTTACTGGCGCAATTAGCTTTCCTAATCCAAGTAAAAGCTCTCAATAAGAATGTTCACCAAACTATTATTGATGAGGGGGCATCTACTTGTATTATGTCCATGAGCTACTAGAAAACACTTGGTTCACCACCTTTGTCACGATCACCAACCACATTGAAATATTTTGATGGAAGAACATATACTCCATGCTGGATTTGACTAACCTGCAAATCGAACTTGGGGGAAAAACAATTATTGCTAAAGTTGAGGTAGTTGACGGACCCCTCAATTACAACATTTTAATGGGACGGCCTTGGATATTTGCTATGGTTGTTGTGGTTTCCACATACTTTCATACTATTGTATTCCCTTTTAAAGGTGGAATCGTAGTCATTGATCAGCTAGCCTTCTTTTCCAATAGTTCACAGGCTATGGGATGCATTCTGTTGGTACACAAACCCCCGTTGTCACTTCAAAGTGTTAGAGTAAGTCTCTTTAAAGATCCTTCCCTAATGGGTACTTTTACCCTACTGTCACCATCTGATTTAGTAGAAGTGGCAAGAGTAGAGACTTGCAACATGATTTCCTCCACCTCATCTGATTTAAGGAGGATTACCAACCAAGTTGAAGTTGATAGTAATATTGAGGTGATGTCGATAAGCCCCATTGCATCATCATAGCAATCAATCTTTCGGGCTTGTGCGGCAAATCCAAATCTGCACTCAACAATTGTATGGGTAGATAGGTTGTTAGAATATGGTACCTCTTCGGATCCTTTTTCACGTATACATTCTACGGATGAAGGAATCATCCAATCAATGATGATAGGAGAGGAACCATGGGAAGATTATCATCATTATTTCCATCTTCTAGATGACATCGAAGATTATTCAAATGAGCTAAACCACCCATCAATCGTTGATTTACTGTCGAGTTCTGTTAGAGTAGATATTGTAGATTCTGAGCGTAATTTGTCAAACATAAAACAAACAGTTTCTATAAACATTTCGACTAAGCCTAACATTGTAGAAAACATTCATATCGGTAGATCTTGTTCTCCATTGGAACTTGATAAATACTGTGCTCTCTTTTGTGAATTTAGATATATTTTTGCATGGTCTTACAAGGAGATGCCAGGAATTGACTCAAGCATTGTTTAACATGAAATTAAAATGTACCCTGATGTCAAACCAGCACAACAGTAGCTTTGACCTATTCATCCAAAGAAAGTCGTTGCCATTAAAGTAGAGGTTGAAATTCTTTTGCGTGTTGGCTTCATTTACCCTGTACCTCTTACAAATTGGGTATCTAACATTGTTCCAGTTATGAAAAAACAAGGGACAATTCGAGTGTGCGTCCATTATAAGGATGTAAATCAAGCATGTCCAAAAGACAATTATCCTACACCCTTTATTGACCAGATAATTGACGAATGTGCCAGATGTGAAATCTTCTCATTTATGGATAGATTTTCTGGCTACAATCAAATCAATATCCACCCACAGCACCACCCTAAAATAGCTTTTATTTGTCCTTGGGGCATGTTCGCCTATCAAAAGTTACCTTTTGGTTTGAAGAATGCAGGGGCTACATTTCAGAGGGCAATGAATTATGCCTTCCATGGCATCAAGCACATTATTCAACCTTATCTTGATGATTTTCCTACTCATTCACGAAAGCGAACTGATCACCCACAACATTTGAGAGCAATATTTTTACGGTGTTGACACTACAAGATACGACTCAATCCACACAAGTATGTGTTTTTTGTTGGCTCTAGTCAATTGCTTGGATTCATGGTTTCAAAAGATGTAATTTAACTTGATCCAATTAAGGTTCAAGCAATCCTTGACTTGCCTCCACCTTTAAACTTATCACAATTACAGACACTTCAAGGGAAGGCAAACTTTCTGAGGATGTTCATTCCAAACTATGTTGAATTGGCTAAAGGTTTTACTCATCTATTGAAGAAAGGGTACACTTTCATTGGGATCAAGTTGCGCAAGATTCCTTTGATGCTCTTAAAGGTTCCTTGATTAGAGCATCATTAATGTATGCCCCAAACTATCAAAAAGACTATTACCTGTATCTCGCCACTGTAGATACAACCATTGGCATGGTTTTCGTCCAAGAAGAAAGTGGAATTGAACATCCTATTTATTACTTGAGTCATAATCTCAATGATACAGAAAGTAAGTATTCCTACGTCGAAAAGTTAGCTTTGGAAGCTGTTCAAGCTAGGCAAAGATTTCGTCATTACATCCTCCTCCATAAAACTACTAATGTTTTAGATTGCAACACTATGACATACATTTTGTCACGTCAATTGCTGGGGGGAAAATATTCAAAATGGATAGTTATTTTGCAGGAGTTTGATTTGGAATTCATCAAATCTAAATAAAAGAAATCTCTTGTTTTCACCGAGTTACTTTGCGATCTTCCCTCATCCTCCAATGATTCAACATTAGAAGCTTCAATCTTGGATGAGTCTCTGTTTCTTATATCGTCAAGTGATCCATGGTATGGAGATATACTGGTATATCTCTAGACCCAAGATTTCCAGCCTAATACCTCTTGCTCTGAACAACGACGTGCCCGATACCAAGCCAAAGATTATCTGATCATTGGTGATACGATTTATCATCTTGGTGTCGATACGATTTTATGTAGGTGCCTCACTCATGAGGAAGCTGAGAAAGCTTTGAATGAATGTCATTTAGGTGCTTGTGGTGGACACTTATCTAGGTATGATACCGCGCTAGAATTCTCCGTGTTGGTTATTTCTGGCCAACCATATTCAAAGATTGCATTATTGCTATCAGAAGCTATCATGCATGCCAGATATATGACCAAAAAACCAGATTACCACCTGCACCTTTGCATCCAATTGTTGTTGTTGGCCCATTCACCAAATGGGGCATTGAATTTATGACATGTAACCCCACCTCGGCTTGGGGGCATGGGTATATTATAGTCGCCATTGACTATTTTACCAAATGGACCGAAGCGATGCCAACATTGAACAACAGTGGTGCAACGGCTGGTTTATTTTTCTTCAACCATGTGGTTGCCAGGATTGGTCTACCACAAGCCATAGTTACAGATCATGGATCACATTTTCGCAATCACGTGATGGTTGAGTTGACGGCCAGGTTAGGACTATCACATGATAGTTCTACTCCATACTACCCGCAAGCTAATGGACAAGTTGAGGCCATCAACGAAGTCCTTAAGCACATGTTGCAAAGAATGATTGGAGTTCATAAAAGAAATTGGCATTTAATCTTGTACTCAGCTCTGTGGGCATATCAAACCTCGGTGAGAAATGTGACCGGATTCACACCCTTTCAGTTGGTGTATGGTTTGGAAGCAATCTTACCGATACAATGTGAAATCTCATCTCTCAAACTCACGATTGACCTACTACCTGCTACTTCTAAATAAAAAGTGTGTTTCTTGGAGTTAATCCATTTGGATCAAACCGGTTGTAATACCGCATTGGAAAATGAAGCGCATAAGAAATGTATTAAGGTGCAATATGATAAAAATGTCAAGCCTCGTGTTTTCTCAGAAGGTGACCTGGTCTTGCATTACGATCAAGAATTTGATAAACTTGGAGCAGGAAAATTTGAACCACTATGGATGGGCCCTTATATTGTTAAGCGTGTTTTGACGAAAGGTGCGTATGAGTTAGTGGACTATGATGGGATTCCATTGTCACAACCCTGGAACGAGTTGTACCTTAAACGTTACTATGCTTAGTTAAGTGTAGTAAAACTCACTGTATATATGCTTTGATTTCATGTGTGTGTGTGTTTCTTTTAGAGTTTTTATTTGGTTAAGTAATCCACTTTGCATTTGTTGCAGATGTCGAACTTTTCGGAACCATTTGTTGGTCACGCTGATCGGGCTAGTCATAGTACGCAAAACTTATCCTCTACAGCATGGGCCATTTTCGCTCCAAGAGGCGAGTTAGTGAGTATTAGAGGGATTTGTATTGGTCTATCGACAAACAATATCGTTGAGTATAGCGCATTGATTCAACTTCTCTCTGATGCCATTTCACTTGGCATACACCGAATCATCATTAGGCTGGACTCACAACTTGTTGTACTACAACTTATTGGCATTTATATCTTCCGAAACCCAGCAATTCATCACATGTTCCTTAGAGTTCGTATTTTGGAAAGGTTTTTTGAGTTTATTCAATATCAGCATATTTCCAAAAATCTAAACACATTAACTGATCTATAGCGAATTATGTGTTAAATAGACATTTGTGACATATGTAAAGTAAATATTTTAAATTCACATAATCAGTTGAATAGGATTGCATCACATAACCATAATAAAACTCTGAAATTAAAATAGATAGTTGTTTTAAAAGTTTTTACAAACAGTTTGTGTCCAAGACAAAAATTGGTCATCCAATCCAAAAATTCAAAATGTATGCAGAAAACATCTAAGTAGACTAGTGGTGCTCATGATAACAGGTCACAACCTATGCTATCATGTGTAAAAATCTCATCCAATGACTTGAAACACAAATGGTGTGGCGTTGTAGTCACATAGGCAACTCCTCGATCCGAACATATGGAATGCCTAGGGTCAAACCCTCTATGTGGTCCTATGGTTCAACCAATGTCTCGGCTAAATATAAGTCTTGGAGAACTGCCCTCCCAACAGGTCTCTGTGCTAGCCCTCCTGCCACTCGTTGGTGCCCCACAAGTCGAATAGGTCCAATGTCTGCATACATAAAGAATGATTTTGTTTGGTCTTGGAAATAATCAAAAAACACAAAAAATGTAGAAACTTTAAAATCAAAAAACACTTTGGTCAAAGAATTTACCTATAGCACCCCAATGTGCTCCAACTGGTAACATCAAGTCTAGATCTCTGCGGAAATCTATCCCTAAATATGGATACTCTACGATGGCCATATCATGTCGATCAAACCACTCAAAGAATGCAGGGGTAAATGTAATCAATGACTGACCAACATGCCTAGCCATAAAGATCTACCCATCTCTACATCCATGGATCCCTAGGTCCATATATACCTATTGAAACAAGTTGTGGCTGCATAAGTGGAATTCTTTCCAAGGAGAAAAAAATCAGGATCGACCCATGTTGGCCGGATAAATCGTTCTTGCGGACAAGACCGATCTCCCTAGTATCTAATGATATCTAGCAACAAAGAGCACAAGCAAATCTACTTTTCTCTAAACATG